>JANHZU010004929.1:122684-133108 GCA_032468055.1 Acrochordus granulatus | reverse complement strand
TATTTCTCCCGGCAATCTTAATTCCAACTGGTGATTCATCCAGCCCAGCATTTTGCATGATGTACTCTGCATGTAAGTTAAATAAGCAGGGTGACAATTTGATGACTTCCCCATTAATTCTTAAGGACCTTGGAAATAATCTTCCATCTAAACAGCTAATTTCCTTGGCTTTTTGAAAAGAAGGTGAAAATGCACATCTTGGGCCAGTCCTTTTGGCCATCATAACTCTTGTTCCTCTATGTAAAACTGAAGGGTCAAAGCCCATGGGCTATTTTGCTCCTAATACAAGTCTTAAACACCAACCTTTGGGCATAAATGAGTTGTCTTAATTTTGCAGATTAAATACAGGCCTGGTCCATCACTGTCCTGTTCGAAGAAGGTCTACAGACAGACCCTTTTGCTTTATAAACCATACCTTGGAAATTGAGGAGCAGTATTTTTTTGTTGTTGGGAAGGGGCAGGAATAGGGGACGAATAGGGTGAGGAAGCTTCTGACAGGGAAGAGACTTCAGTGAGATGAAAGCAAAGTGAAGCAATAAGAAAGATCATGAAAAGAACCCATTTCCCCCCATTCCTTGCAATAAGGTACAAATGAAAAAAAAAGGCGAGCAGAATGTTTTTAATGAAACCAATAAAAATGCAAAGGAAGATTTAACGTTGAAAGTAACGATAAATCAAAAGTGACAACCTCAAATGCAATATTTCACCAGCAGGTTGAGGAAATAAATTCATCCTCAGGACAGATGGGTCTACTGTAAAAAAAAAAGAGGAGGAGGAAGAAGAGGAAAGGAAGAAGAAGGAGAAGAAATGGTTTGTTTGCTATGGAAACAAAAGAAACACCAACATGACAGGTCTTCAGGTCCGAAAATCATTCCAACGCCCAGGGACATTTAAATTTAAAAAAAGAAAAGTGTGGCAAAAGGGGAAAAAAGAAAGAAATTTGTTTCTTCTTTTCTAATAATGAACACACAACATTGACATTAATGGGAGAAAGCGTAGATGTAGAAATCTTTCTGGGTTTTGTGTTACACAAAATAATTAAGACCTGCATCTTGGGAGTCATGGGTCTTCCATCACTGGAGGGTTTCAAAGTGGGACAGCTATGTGTGAGATGGTTTGAACATTCCTGCTTTGGGCAAGTGGTTGGAAGAGAAGACCCCTAAGGTCGTTTCCCACCCTATGATTCTAATTTGAGGAATTCTATAAGAATGTACAGATTTGGGAAAAGAAGATGTCCTAAGATGCATGAAGCTCGAATAAAGAATTAGAAATTCCCTCATCCAAAAATGGAAGATGTCTCTGAAATGATTTGAAGAAACAGACTGTTATACTAAAATTAGATATTAATTTCCTGGTATCTGATTTCCCTCATTTATTTATTTATGTATTTATTTATTAAATTTATATGCCACCAAATTCAAAGCAACTCTCAGTGGCTCTGAATCCAAAACACAAAGAAGAAAAATAAACAATATACAAATTAGGAAGAAAAAGGGAAGATTAAACAAATAACCCCCCTTAATATATGCAAAAAAATGCATTGGAAGATGCATATACCTATATCCAGATGCAGTATCAGGATTTTCATGCATATTTAGCCATATTTTGTACCAATGATCGATGGCTAAGTGATTCATTTGTAATTTCCTAATGGCACATGGATGCTTCATGTGAGATGTGAGAGAGCCACTTCATGTGAAATGGGCACCCATACAAATTTGTTTCATAGATACATTTGTGCGCCAGTATGTACATTTCTTAATGTGCGTTAATTGCTGCGGTTACCAAATATGCAAATGACCACTAAGTGTCAGAAAAGAAGTACAGAAACACTAATGCTTTGCTGCTATCTGGTGGATGGTTTGGGTTTTTGCAGCCCAGAACAGACCACAACATATGACTACAGATAGTCTTTGACTTTCAGCCATCCATTTAGCGACCATTTGAAGCTGCAACTGCACATAAAAAAAGTAACTGGTCCTCACACTTACAAGCATCACAGCATCCCCATGGTCATGTGATCAAAATTTGTGTGCTTGGCTACCAGCATACACTTATGATGGTTCCAGCATCCCTGGATCATATGATTGCCATTCGTGGTTTCCAACAAGCAAAGTCAGTGGGGGAAGTTGGATTCACTTAATCATCTTACTTAATAACCATCTCAAAAATGCTCATAAATTCAGGTATGAATGGAAATTCTAGTTGTTGTAAGTGGTCATGAGTCAAGGACTACCTGTGACACCTTGCCACTTTTTTCTGTAATAAATTTAAGGACTGGGGTGACTGATGGAAAGTGGGTTGGAATTATTTGTAAAATCACATATTTCAAAATATCCAGTTGCGTGGCAGGATTTCTTTGAACTTGAGTGATTTCAAAAAGCTAAACAAGAAAAGAAATGAATAGGATTTTGGATGGGGACAGAAAGCTAGACTAAGAAATATAAAAAAATGTAGAAGAAGACAATGGAAAGCCACCTCAAGAGCTATGTCCATGAGGTCATTATCAATTGGAATCTTATTCCATTATAATTCCAAAATTAATCTGCAATGATTGAAATTACCTTCAAAGGCCATATTTGAAGATTTGTTATTTATTTATTTTAATATGATGCTGCTGACCCCCCTTTTGCACTCTCAAATGTAACAACACTTAGAAACCATTTTAAAATGCCCCATTAGCGTGCTAAACAAGTAGTTTTATATTAAAATATTAAAATTTGTAAGCTTCCTCCAAGTTTAAGAGAGCCTTAATTTCAGTGATAATTTATCTAATATCTATCTGACAGTGAGTGGGGTGGCAAATAAATTCAATGAATAAAATAACAGTAAAAGCCCATTATTTCTCAACCTTAGCAACTTCGTGTGGACTTCAATTCCCAAAATTCCCTAGCCAGACATATATGGGTGTTAGCTCCCCAGGAGTTGAAGTTCACGCATCTTAAAGTTACTCAGGTTGAGAAACACTCAACTTCTAGACTTTTGAACTTCTGTGCGAAATTTCCAATGAACATCAAGAAGGAATTGGGAATAAACACTTTTTCATGTCCCCTCCCCATGTTGTTACTCTTTCATTTGGAGTTTGTGAGTTTGTTAGCAGTGGTCACCTTTGGCTACCTAAGATGAGATACAAAGGATGCCAAAAAGTATCATTAATGCATTTTTCCCTGTATTGAGACATTTAGGCCAGTGCTTTATGAAGTCAGGACAACATGATGTTGGGCCAAGAAGGAAGCCAAGTTCCAGGGTCTCTCTTTTCTATTCCTTGGGTAAAGTCAATAGTCCATCTTCTACCAAGGAAGCTTCCTGAAAGACCCTTGTCCCAACTCTCTCTCATTCTCAGCCCAATCAACTCAAGAAGGTGGTGGTATTGGGAGAAAATTGCAGCTGGGAATCCTGTGTATACCACCTAAAATTGGTGGTATACAGAGGAAAAAAGAAGGGAAGATGGATCTTGGATGGATCCAACACACCCATCTTATGTTACTATAAACAAATGCATGCATGTATTTAAGGAATTGATATGGGTATCCAGTTCAAACAAGCAAACAAGTGCAATGGCTTCCTCCTCCTCTTCCCCTCCTCCTCCTTCTCTTCTTCTCCTTCTCTTCTTCTTTCTCCTCCTCCTCCTTTTTCTTCTCCTTCTTCCTCTTCCTCCTCCTCTTCCCCCTTTCCCTCCTCCTCCTCCTCCTTCTCCTTTTCCTCCTTCTCTTCCTCTCCCTCCCACCTTTTCCTTCTCTCTTCCTCCTCCTCCTCCTCCCAGCATTCCAGTACATTGCAGGACAATGATCTATTTGCAGAGCAGCTGCATCTTCTATCAGCAGAAGCATGTGGGAATTCAAGCTTGTCGGACTGGTCATATCTTATCTGCAGTTTCACAGCTGGTCTTGCAATCTCCTTATGCTGAGATCATACACAAGATTTCATCCAATCTAGAAGAAGCCAAGGAATGCCAGAGGCAATTTTCTTTGGCAAGATCACCAAATATAGTCTATTAAGTGTGGAAGCAAAAGCTGGTGATGGGAAGGAACAAGGGAACTTTTTTTTGCAAGGAATATGTAGTGAGAAAAAAAAATCTCCAATAATTTTTAGAACAGTTCCAATAAAAAGATTGGCTTAACTCTTGTTAAAATTATTTATTGACAAACACTGCACTGCCATACAAGGCAATAACAAAAATATTTTTGTCATACAAAATAACACAAGCAATAACAAATACCACCATTATTATCACCTCATGTCAAAATTCTTTGCAAATCAATGTGCAGAAATCAAACAACTTAAACTAAAAAATGGGTAGAAAGTAATTCATATAGCAGTCAAAACAAACTAGGAACCAGCTTCTCACCATTTTCAGCGATGCTCTTTTTATTACATATCCTTTTTGTGTTGCAAAAAGTCTGTCTTCATGCTACCGTCTACGCTGTCAGAAGAAATTGATTCATGAAGAGGATCTCTTCCTTTTGTCTTGTTACCTTCTCTACCCCATGTGGTCTCAAACTTTAACTCAAGGGTTGGAGGACACCCTGAAAAAGATGCTATGATCCGTGGAAACTGGAATCATCACCTCTTGTGGCATCAATTAAAGCCATTACTGTTAATGGAAGTATTGCACTGGATTCCACTCCACATTTCCTAAGGCTGGAATGGACCTTGGAAGACTTCTAATCCAGCCTTCTGTCCATGGCAGGAGTCCTTATACCATTCTAGACAAATGGTTGTCCAATCTTTTCTTGGAAATATCCAGTGATATAGCACTCACAACTCCAGGAGGCAAGCCGTTCCACTGGTTAATTGTTTTCACTGTCAGGAAATCCCTCCGTATTTCCAGGTTGGATCTCCCTCTGATGACCTCCCACCCATCGCTTCTTATCTTGCCTTCAGGTATTATGGTGAATAAGGATTCTTCTTTCTCTCCCTTACACCTTTGTTGTTCCCGGTTGTAACTTAGCTCATGACGTTTCATTTTCCTATTGTGCATTCTCAAAACCTTTTCTATCATTTGCATTGTTTCTCGCTGTCTTGTAGCTAATTCAGTCGCAACTCAGAGCATTACTCTCCAACTTCTAGTTTTATTGGTGTGGAGAAAAATTTCCAAAGATGAAAATAGAAGCAAATAAACTTTCAGAGGTGTTCAGTTCTATGTTTAACATCCAATAATGTGCAACAGTCAACAGTAGCTTAACTTATCATAGATCTTACAAGAGATAGGGGAATGTAGAGGGGCAAAAGAAGAAAAACACATTATGAGAAAGAAGAAGTTCTATGGGAACAATATGTCTTGCAGTCTAATTGCTCTGTGTTTTATAGAACTTGATCATTAGGGTATCCTGCTTATGGTACCACAGAGATATAATAGCGAAATAAAGGAAGAGGCTATTAAGCAGAAAGTTTAAATATAGCTACAGGGAGAGATATTTCACGACAATTTGACAGATGTCTTGGAGTGATCACTAGTTCCTTCATCACTAATTACAAAATCATTTGTCTTAAGGAAAGGACAAAAGAGAAGTAATTATGAAAAACACATGATTCTTGGGGGGATTAAAAAAAGAGAGAGAGATAACATTGGTTTAAAACACTGAAGTTATCATAACCATTTAAAATCATTATTAGTTTGGGTGGGCCAATGACAGCTCTGTGTTCAAAGCTGGGCAAAGAAGAATTTCCCGTGCCAAAGAAATAAGGGAATAGAAAAGGAAAAAAGGAAAGGAAAAACACACATCACATTTCTGGTGATGCTAAACTCATCCGACAGCTCTGGGGGGTTTCTTTGATGTACAGTTCATTAAAATGTCCAACCAACAATGAATTTGAATGAAAATGCACAAATGTTTTAATTATACATTCCTTTTTAATTACACTAATGACTTGTAATGTGTTTATGTTGCTTTAGAGTTTAATTTCTACTCTTAGATGAGGTGGTTGACTTAAGGATCGTGCTTTTTCAGGAAAACAGCGTCATTCATCAATGTTTGATCATAAGTTAATCCCGACATATTAAAGCAATGGGATTTTTGGAGGAATAATAATGGAAGAGAACATTCTGTTGATGAATATTCTGTTCAGATGCTTAAGAGCAAAAGATAATTATGAATAATCTAATGGGATAAGGAAGTATTGAGGGAGACAGAGAAAACAAAATTATAAATAGTAGGACTACATAGATTGTTTAGCAGAGACCAATGTGAATATTAGAAGAACAGGAAGTCAATACAGCATAAGGAAAATGTATATACTAAAAAATAATAATCAGAAATCTCTGAAGGTGAATTATGGATCTTCATAAGAGAGTTACTGTATTACTAAAGAGGAAGTCTCTCCCCAGGATAAATGATAATTAAAAATGGGATGGGGCACTGTCAAAATTGATGGCTCCAACATATTTGTAACCCCCATTTCAGATGCCTGGAGAGCAGAGAATGCATTGAGAAAGCAACAAGACCTACTATGAAACATGTCCTATTCTTTTCTTTGTATCTGTTTGTATATTTGTATTGTTTCTTTTTATTTTTTTTATAATGTCAGATGACTAAATGAGTACATTTTCTATTTGATTCAGCAAGATTTAATTTCCCTTGTTCTGCTGGTGGGGTGGGAGGAGAGGAGTTGGAGAGAGTCTGGAACTGTTTGGGCTACCTCAATTTGTTATCCCACCAATGATCACAGGAAAAGTCCAAATAAATATCAGATGATAATGATGGTGGTGGAAGTGGAGAAAGAGGAAGAGGAGGAGGAGGAGATTAATTTGAGGGGTTACCATTGTATACACTACATAGCTAGTGTATATTATGGTATATTGAACCAGGTTCAACTGGTTACTGGGTCATATGTACTTTCAGTGTCAAGCTGGCACCCCCATCCTTCAGAAATCTCAACACTGGCCTGGAGGAAGAATGTCACCTTACCCAGCATTGGCATAAGGACTAATATCTGGAAATCCAAATGGAAAATGTCCATCTAACCAGCATTTCCACCTGAATTATTGGACCTTATCCAGACTATGCATTGATCCAGCATTTACATCTCCTCTCCTGGTTCAAATGAAAAGGAGTAACAATGCCATTTGCATATTGATGACACATTTCAGTCTTGTAGATGATTCTCCTAGTGGCTTCATGGAGATATTGCACAAGATGAGAGATAACATTGAACCATGTGGTTCAGCAGACATCTTTCAACATCTTTTTCACCTACAAGAGAAAGATGTCTATTCTTCTGGAAGGCATGAACCTATGGCAAAATGCAGCTGAGCTTGTTCTTTGATTTTCATTGGAAACTTTTTTTTTTTGCATTCTATTTTGTGATGAGTTACATTATTTTCTACAGAAGGTGTGAAGAGTGAAAACTAACCCTATGGACGTTTTCTAGTGAAAACCATAGTTTTCCATTTTTTGCTGTCAAGTTTTCAGAAAGGTAGAGTAAGATAAATAGGACAATATCCATAGTTTACTGTCTATAAAACCAAACAAACTTTAAAAAAAGAAGAAGAAAACAGATGTCTTACATATAATGCATATTCCGGCGATCTTACGCAACAACTTATACTATGCAAATTAGTTCCACAAGGACATTTCATAAACCTATATTTACTTGTGGAAAGCACTTGACTCACTCTCTCTCTGTATGTATGTATTAGGAAGATGCAGGAATGCAAGTAACAATCATAGATTGAAACATTAACAAATACTTTGCAACCGTTGGGTGGGATGAAGATGACAATGTAGCTGAGGAAATAAGAGCAATTCCCTTAAATTCAGGAAAAAACTGATTTCCTTGGAAAAATCATTGCCTCCAAAAGCAAGTTTTTCCAACTTACATTTTTGAGAAAGCACTGGAGCTCTGACAATAAAATAGGTTAAAAAAATAATGAGTGAAACTAGAAGGCGTGAGATTCCTGAAACTGATGGAAAATATATTTTAAAAAAAACACTAAAAATCACCATTTCTGCTTTTCTCTGCATATATTTCTCACAAGTTCTGAAGACCGTTTGAGGAATTTCATCCTATGGAGACAATTGAAATTATATGGGCTGAAAGTTATGCCAAATGTTCTGTTATCAACCTTGGTAAACAACTGTTGTGGTCCCTTCTTAGCAAATTACACCAGATTCCATAGGTGCCTCCGATCTTAGCTGGAAGTAGCCATGAAAAATATTAAATATTTGAGTGTGAGTATGGCGTTGGGTAGAATGAATCCATTTTTGAACTCTGCATGAAAGAATTGTCTACCCTTGATATTCTGAAGTTGGAGACAGGAAGAGAAATCCATACTTCTGACCTTCAGCTTAGCATTAGCGCTAAGGAAACATAGTTAAAAAAATGGGTGAATCTGTCCATTGTAGTTTGATGGGGTTTCTTCTCATTACGGTCACATTCCTTTGCCAAGGATGTGAATTTATTTTCAAAGATTTTACGAAAATCCATCAACATTTCCCTACAAAAGTTTCCTCATAAGGGCATGTCTGCACTCCTCCAGTTTTGAAGATTTTGCTTGAGACTTTTGGAAAAGTTCAGATTTTCTTCTTCTGTCTCTATTGGCAGCTCATCCATTTTATTTTATTTTTCTTCAACATTATTCTGGGGTGTCACCATAAAGAACAAGAAAATAATCATAAGATAAGTATTACCTATATGAAGAGTTTGTTAAATTCAGCCTGTTTGCCAAGCTCCAGAATTATCACTCATGTGTATAGATCACAATCTATAGGGAAGGATATTTAAGCCAATATTATTTGCTGAATAAAGATATTAAGCAAAACTTTAGGAGAAAAATCTGGAGTTTTAGATAACCACCTTTCAGTTCCTTACTCTTCTCCAGACTTCTTTTTTTCTCCTTTCTGTTTCCATCATGTCCCTTTCTTTTTTTTAGTGTGGTTCCCCATGTGACAGTTTTGGTTTTTGTTTACTTATGTCAAGAAGTATATTTCCTTCTAAACCAGTTGAAAGGTAATTTGTTCATTTGTTTGTTCAATAACTTAATGGAATGTGAAACTGTTGAAGAAGGCAAAAGAGAGAGAGAGAGAGATTCAATAAAACCAACAAAATTATAAGCAGACCCAAGTCAATGCCATCCTTATCTTAATATGGCTGTAGAGGAAATGCAATCCTAATTTATTCAAGGGATTAAAGACTCAGTGAGGTACTAGTCACTTGCAATTATACAAATTCAGGATAAAATAATACAAACAAAATAGTAATAGATCGCATAACTACATGCTACATTATAACTACATGCTACATCATCATCATCAATCTATTATTTATTGAATTCATCAAATCAATTGTTAGTCCTTTGAGGTAGAGCAGGATAAAACTTATTCCAGGAATTCCAGAAATATTATTTATTGACAATATAACAAAATCTTGAAAGCAGATTAGAGTGCCTTTCTAGTCTATCAAAATCGCCAAACAAAATCAAGGTCAGGTTATTTTGAGTTTCTTTCTCACATCTTTTGTTTTCTCAGGACTGAGTCATTTTTTTCCCATTCTGTTAATGGCTCCCTCCACCTTTTCTAAGTCCAGGTCTACACTTTTTCACACCAAACATAAATGCTACAGAGAAAGTCACAAGGGCATTGACCAAATCAAGAAAAAAGGAACATAAGGACATACAGTATCTACCTGCTTCCAAAAATCAAAAATTCTTCACCCAATCTTGAAAGACTTACAATATAGAGGTGCAATGAGGATCTCCAAGGGTTTTTTGTTTTTTTTTTCAGAGGGGAGAATGCCAATGCCCTGAAGGTAGGCCAGCTCAACCGGTGGAGGTCTGTCGAAGAGACTCAGATATTTGCAGCTTCCTAATAACCTATTTATGGTCACCCCCAAGTTCTGCTGCTGACATCTAGGAAACAAAGGCTAAATTTGGTGTCTTTGGATGGATATTTCCAAGCATCTCTAATAATTGCACTGCAATCCAGCCATTTTGTCTTCAAATGTTCGCAATATGATCGTGGGGAGAATATATGATTTTTACACTCTGCACGATGTCTAATGCGGATTGGGCCTTCCCTTATTAATTTTGCTGGGCATGTAAAATCTGTGTTTATTCCTCTATAGGAGGCATATATAAAGTTTTATTGTTTATGTGTTTTATCTTTTTTTTATTACCAAAATTATTGCAGTTATTTCTGTTTTATGGTGGAAGTTTATATTATATTTGACTTTTTTTGTCAGCTGCCAGGAATTAGAATGGGTTGGTGACATAAACACACACGGATACACAAACACATACAAAGACAAACTCAATCATCTCTATCTAATCTAGCTGTATATTTCTCTAGGTCAGAAATGATGGTTTTCTGTTTACTTGTCTGTCAGTTCATCTCTCTATTGCTCTCTCTCTTTCTCTCTTCACACACAGTTATAATTTTCCATTAACTCATTTTTCTTCTATAAAACTATTGGAATTAAATTTCCTT
>JANHZU010004929.1:70157-83181 GCA_032468055.1 Acrochordus granulatus | reverse complement strand
AACAACTCAAGGTAGCAAGCATATTTAAAACACCCATCTCCCCCTATTTTCCCCACAACAGCAACCCTGTGAGGTGGCTTGGGCTGAGAGAGAATGACTGGCCCAACATCACCCAGCTGTCTTTCATGGTTAAGGCAGGGCTAGAACTTACAACCTCCTGGTTGCTAGCCTGTTACCTTAACCACTAGGCCAAACTGGCTCTTAACCAAACCCAAAACAAAAACAAATGCTCCCCCTCTATTTTTCACCTAAAATATTATTATCAGAACTATTAGTAAATAGTTTGGTAAATTTATTTTTGATTTCTCCTTGGACTAAAATATTACTCTTTGGACTAAAATATTATTGGTTTCCTGGGTCAATAATTTAGAGAAATAAAGGAAAGGGCAGTGAATATTTCCAAGAAATAGACATTTTGCATGATACCAATAGGAAGGGTCTTAGAAAAGGTGAATATAGCTCAGTGTTTCTCAACCTTGGCAACTTTAGGATGCGCGGACTTCAGCATGTGTGACTTTAGGATGTGTGGACTTCAGCTCCCAGAACTCCTCAGCCAACCATGCTGCTGGAGACTTCTGAGAGATGAAGTCCACACATCCTAAAGTTGCCAAGGTTGAGAAACATTGATATGTTGGTGGCTGTCTTTCCATACCAAAGTATCTCAAAGGTTTTTTCTCCACTAATTTGGTAGATATCACCATAGTGTCTCTCATTCATTAGAAATGATAGCAAGCTGTCCAGACAAAAAGGGAAATATGTGGTCAGAAACGTAGACAATATTGGGAACTCCTGGGAGATAGTTCTCTTTTTATTAATGGAACCAATGCTCCACACAATATGCTCAAAATCGCTTATTGCATTTATTACCCAACATCATGCCACTAGCAATGTTTAGCTAATGTGCTTCATCCCTTCCTTCTTCCTAGATCCAACTGTCCACTCTGATGGGCGGTAATTCTGGGATCCAAGAATTAAAAGGCAAGATGGTCTCACTCTTTCCAAAGACCAGAGGACCAAGGACTTTGACAAGATTCAACCTTCTGCCTAATAAGAATAATAACATGGAAAACATTTAATTTCCACAGAAGAGAATCTCTGCAGCTCAGGGTTGAATGGTGGAGTCTTTGGGACTCTCTGAGTTTGGTTGTTTTCTTGTAGACATTTATTACCCAACTAGGTAACACCATCAATGTTATCTAGTTAAATAATAAAACATCTGAGAAAAAAAACAATCAAGCTCAAAGAGCACTTAGGCCTCCACAAAAACTACAATTGGTCAACCAATGAACTGAGGAGATGAATTTCAATGATATAACTGATTAGTAGAGCAGAGCAGCAAATAAATTTAATAATAAAAAATTATCCACTCTAAATTGCTCAAAAGCTGTGTCATATTATCTGTCTGTCTGTCTATCTATCTATCTATCTATCTATCTATCTATCTATCTATCTATCGACTTACCTACTTACCTACCTACCTACCTCTCCCTCTCTCTCTTTCTCTTTACAGACACTCCTTTTAACCACATGTTTTAATCACAGCTCTTCTTGGTGGTAGTTGATGACTTCTCTTAGCTTAGAGCTTTGCTTACTTCTTCCTGAGTCCAAACTAAGTATATGCTAAAATATATGTTTTATTAAACTATGAAGTATGTTATTGTGTCATGGAGGCATCCTATAACCTCCCTTTCCCCAAACCATCAATTATAAATGTTAACATTCAATACAAAATTAACATCAATTAAAATGAAAACAAAGAATGGAACCATATTTGCTGCTATTGTAGTGGCACATTTGTAACCCTCATTCCATTCATTATGTTCAAACCATGCGTATGGAATGATTATATCATAAGTGATTGCAGTTTGCCGGTATTATTAGTTTTTCTGCTACTTCTCCATGCAAAGTGTGTTCTTCAGTATTCAGCTCTGGGTTCAGTTCAGTTGATTTCTCAAACCTGACCACACTTTGCACATCCTACAATTACATTTTTTTTTCCTTCTGAGCTAGAGTAGAGACACAACATAAGGTTGGAAGATGGATTTCATTAAGGACCTAGGATTTGTTTTCTTTGTTTCCTTCCTTCATTAGGAAAATTAAATGAGTATGAAAGAATTATGTATAAAGAAGCTGTGACAGATTAGAAACCATTGATGAAATACGAACATCCATAATGACTTATGAATATGTAAACCTAGCAGAGCTGTCCATCATGTGTAGACATAGAAGCATTCTAACTATGAGTTTCTCACCTAAAGGAAAAGTATGAAGCTGAAGAATAGGATCCAGTGTAGGTCAATTCAGAAGAAAGTTCTTTTGAATGCAAGGAGACTTACCTATTTATTTGTCCTATCTTTCCTCCAGGAGACCAGGTGAAAAATAGAAGAAATAAATAGGTAAGTCTCCTTGCACTCAAAAGAACTTCCTTCTGAATTAATCTACATTGGAGCTTACCCTTCAAGTAGGATGATTTATGATTTATATATAAATATATTTTCATTTTTTTCCCATAACTTCCATCTTTGAGGTAGGTTGGGCTGAGAAAGAATGGCCAGCCTAAAATCTCCCAAGAATCTTTTATGATGGGGAACATAGAAGATGTTCTCACCAGATGGAATCCAAAACTTTCACCTCTGTATCAAACTGGCTTCACGGAAGTGGGTGTAAAAGAACCACAATCTGCAGGTCTACTCAGATATTTTAAAATATTTTCATTGGATATATATTTTATAGGTGAGTATACACAGAAATGAATTTCAGCAAGGCCAGTATATCCATAGCTGCAACAGGAAGGAGTTCACAGGTCAGGATAGCTGTTGCAGCCACACAGTTGATGCTCCGTCCCTTTGTAGATGCGCGCAGTGTCAATATGTGTACAAGTGGAGTTTTGATATGCTGTGACTGCAATGTTGCCCTTTTCACATCTCTGTCGCAAAGAAGTTGCTTATAAATGTCAGCTCAGAAATAATCTCCATTAACTACACAGGAATATATTATTCTTCTAAATCTAATCATTTCATTTATAGCCTGCTGTGATGATTTTAACTTTTGCTTCCTGGTGTTTTTATTCTTGACTATTTATCTTATAATTCATTTTATTTACCATAATCCATGTAAAGTTTTAATGTGTTTATGCCAATTTTTTAAACTTACTGCTCAATACTTTTTAATTTCACTGTAAACTGAGATGTTTAATATGAAGTTGTACAAAAATATTACAAATGAATAAAAACAAATGTGTACAATGCCATTCTGTAAAACTTTCAAAATGAGTGAATGCAAATCTCAGAATTTCTGAAGTGGCACATTTCATGATGGATACAAAACTGATAAGGGGGGGTGAGAAGATAATTACAATAGTTGTCAATGGAGGAGGGAGGGAGGGAGGGAGGGAGGAAAGAAGATCTAATGAGGCACCTAAATCCACTTTCAGTTTATTTTGAAATTCAAGAGGCCATTTATACACGTCTATTCCCTTCATTCCTTCCTTCCTTCCTTTCCGCCTCCCTCCCTCCCTCCCTCCCTCAAATAAAGTGATATTGCTTTATGATTTTTCTAAAACTGAATTCACAAAATGACATTTGGATCTCTAATAACACAACCTAATTAATGCATAATACATGAATACATTAATACAATTCAAATTCTGCAATAAAATAATAATTGACCCCCAAAAATCCTTCCCTTGTAACAGATTTGAAAACTTTTAAAACCTGATAGGTATTTCAAATGCCAAAATTATCCCGAATGCACTTTTCATTCCAGCTTGCTTCCACAGGATTACTATCTGTTGATACTTCCTTGGATTTCCACCTTTCTGTGTCCCACCCACTTTTGATTTTATTGCTTTGTTTAAAATTTGTTTTTTTTAAATTTGTTTTATTATTATTTGTTTATTGGCACTTGAAATCAGTGGCTGAGCAGAAAAGGGATCTCAGGGTCATGATGGGCAGCTTAGTGAAAATGTTAAATCAATGTACAAAGGCTGTAAAAAAGAGGCAAACTCCATGCTTGAAATCACTAATAAGGAAACTGAAAATAGGAGACTTCCTATAATGATGCTCTTAGAGAAATCTACAATGAGACATACTCAGGGCCTTGCATACAGTTCCAGTCATTGCACTTTAAGAAGGAGATGCTGGAGGTTTCAGAAAAGCACTGATGGTGTTATCTGGTTTGGCTATGAAATGTTTGTAGGAAAACAACCAAGCGCAGAGAGTGCCAAGGATTCTACTGTTCAGAAAAGGGCAATCAACATGTTTAGCAGGGGGGGGAGTAAAGCAGCCCTCCTCCAAGGAGGTAAAGTCCTCGTAGTTGAAAAAAAAAAGGCTTGGAACCAAGGAAGGGAAGGGACAACATGATAGAGATGTATGGATTTGCAGTTGGAGAGAGAAGTCAAGTTTCTTGCACTCCTAACCATCCTTGGCCAATAAAGTATCTGAATATGAATCTGAGTGGCAAAGTTTGTCTCTTTGACCAGCTAGGATCAAAAGATCATCCACTAACTCAGTGCAGGGAAATGCAGAAACTCTGGTATCCTTGGTGCTCTGGATGCTTGGTTGATGTTTTATGACCCAGCTTGGTAACACCATCAAGTACTACAAGGAATCACAGCCTACCTAGAAGAAAACAACACAGCCACCAACTTTGACAGGACAATCCACTTCTATATAAGCAGAGAGGAAACTCCACCCCTTCTAACACTGAAGATGTTATCTGGTTGGGTAACGAAGTGTCTGCAAGAAAACAACCAAGCTCAGAGAGCATCGAGAACCCCACAGTTCAATCCTAAACTGCCAATATTATCTTCTATTGGAACTACAAATATAATCTGTGAATTGCTGGGGAAGTTCTATCTTTGCCCTTTTCCTACCTACCAGGTAATCTAAATTCCACTGTCTCTTTGACCTCTACAAAACAGCTTCTCTCTCCTGTAACTCCCGACTACATTCTATCACAATAGTTCTAAAATCAGCATTATCTTTGTTTTGGCTTTCTTTGCAAAGAAAATAAGACCAATCCTCCTACTGGGGACTATAATCCTCTTAGCTACTGCCTGAGCTTCTGTAACATAAAATGTAAGGTGGATGGGTAAATCATCATCATCATGCTCAGAAAAATTACCCAACTCAAGATTTAAAACAAAACAAAACATTTATTTTGTTCAATCAATTTACATGGCCACCCATTTGCTAAATACTACTACGGACATGTAACCAGAATTTAAAAATAAACAATATAATAAATATGTAATCAACAAAGTTCATTGTTTGCTTTCATGGAGGTGCAATATACACAACCAGAAAGAAAGTGCATATAGAGTATATGTCTAAACACATCTGCCTGTCCTAATGCACATATGTTCAAGAGTAATTGCTAAGTTATTTAATGAACTAATTGAAAACCAAATTCCCTCCAAACAGTTGGATTGTGGAAGTTGTCAGGCAAGTCAACTTCCTTCGTCTTTACTCTTGGAAGTTATGATGCAAATTTGTTCCTCTTGGAATTCACCTAGTTCCTTTACCCTTCACCCTTAAGCACCTGAAATATCTTGAATAGAGAAAGTTTGAAGCTTTGCCAAGTTTTTTTTTTCCCAGTTTTAATTGGACTCTTCTGTTCAGGGGGGATTTTCAAAGCTCTTTTTTTCCTGCTGTGATTCTTACCTACTGAGTCCTTGATGGCTTCACTCCATTGAACACAACCTAGTATGGACAACTGACATTAATTGGCCTGTTTGTTGTCAGGCAGAGAGGCTGAAGACCAAATGAGCTTTGACTGATCTTGCTACCTCAAGAAATGAGTACTCTGGAATGGTTTTGAGCTGGGGGGGATGGAGTAGGAGAAAGATGGGAATTTTAGCTATTTGTCTTCATCACACCTGTGTAATAACATTGTATAGAGACACATTTAATTTCTTACACACCTAGCTAGCTTGACATATAGGACTTGGAGACTCCCAGGAGTAAAGAATCCAGAACATGGGAAATAATTAGTTCCCTCTGCTCTGTTCAGACTTTACATAGAAGCCAGTATCCACATTATTTATTAAAATTTAACCCCACCTACTGTTTTCCCAAAAACAACATTCCTGAGAGGTGAATTGAACTGAGAGAGAGAGGAACTGGCCCTAAGTCACCCAACCAGTTTTCATACCTAAGGCAGGACTAGAACTCACCACATCTTTTGGCCCAAAGTCATCCAGCTAGTTTTCATGCCTAAGGGAGGATTATAAATCATGGTTTTTGATCTAGTGTCTTATCCACTACACCCAACTGACTCTTGATGTACAGTTCTTTAAGCCGTGGTTCCTTATACTATAGTTTAAGGAAACTTTAAAAGAATAACTGTAGCAGACAGCTGCCAGGATGGTGAAAGGACAAGAAACTAAACCACCCTAACTAATGGGACTTAAGAAAATTGCCTTCAAATGACTGAACAGTTGTTACATAGACATGGAAATGGAATTACTCTCTGTGCCAAGTCCAATTAAATTGATTAAAATAAAAATAAATGCAATAGATCTATACCTCTTTCTGCATCCACATATGTCTTGGTATCTCCCTCTACATAAATTTCATATTTCAGTTGTAATATGTTTGATCTGGTTTAACCTAATAAAGAATGCAGTGCCCTAACTGGATAACCCATTTATCTATCCTGATCCAATTTGATCCAATGTTTTCAATGCACAGGAAATTTTTATCTTTGTAAGTAATAACATTCTTCTAACAGCATAACACAGTTAGGCCTACTGACTCAGTTTGATTTTAATCCTCTGTGAACATAGAAGAAGATGGATATGTTGCTTTTCAACAACTCTTAAATTGTAATAAATGTTATTCTTTTGATGTATTTATTTATTAAATCTATATGCTGCCCATCTTACTATCCAAAGTGACTCTGGATGGCTCACAATGCAATAAAAAGATAAATATAAAACTGATTATGTTTATATTATATCTTTGACAAAGAGATTAATTGAGAGGAATCAAAGAATCTATTTATGTAAACATGTTAAATCCTCCCCTTCATGGTGGGGGGAATTAGACATCATTTGTCTCCTGTTTATGATGTAGCTTTGACTCATCTTCATAAAAACCTTTTAGCATCCTCTGATGTGTTACTGTGCTGACCTTAAGAGCAAAACTAGTCTTTACATTTTTATTGCTCAGCATTGTCACTCTATTAGCTTGCTTTATGAGAACTTTTTCTGGTGTGTGTCCTATATCTTTCCTTGTGAGAAACATATATATTCCTGCCATTTCTTTCCTTCCCAAATGGAACTGAGAACATCTCCTGGATAGGAGACAAAACATCTCCCAATTATATAAAATAATAAAAGTCCAGTTGCCTTTTTGATAATTTTTTTGCATAATTCTTTGCAATTTTGCTATAAATCTTGACCTAGATTAATGAGAATATACATAGACATAAAACTGATTAAAATTAACAAGAGTTAAATACAGACTAAAAACCAAGAGCATCAATGGTACAGAGATGGAATCTCTATTACTCCACCAAGCACCTCCAGCATAGAAGGACCCAAACCAACTGGTAAAGCCAAGTTTTAAGGACCTTCCAGAAAGCAAAGAGGGTTAGAGAAGATTGCACCTCTGGCAGCAAAAATGTTCCAATGGACAGGGGCATGACAGAAAAGACTCTTTTCCTAGATTCCTACCAGCCAAAATTCTTGGTCAACATAGTCTACAGCATGCCTCTTCTTCTGGAGCAAGTGGGATGGGTTAATTCCATTGGGACAAGATGGTACCTTGTCCAATGCCATGAAAGTGTATGATGATTACCCACTCCAAAAAACATTCTTAAGCATTGAGAGAGAGTATGGAGATATCTAAACCAACCACTACCCAGTGCAGGAAACTAGAGCTGGGTGATCCATTCCCATTATGTGATTACAGGATCCCATTTGCAGATCTCTGGGATGTCAGTGAAATTGGGCAACAGAATGGCCCATTTCCATCAAATGTGATTAGATTGTTTAGTCAATTTAGTGGTATCCACATCTCCAAGCTCCTTAATGTTAAAACACAGGGGTATTTGCAGAATATGTTTCAGAACATCAACTTCATCCCCATGATGAACTGATCAAAGATTCCCTTGTTTTTTATGTATCATGAACATTGCATATAAAAATCAGAAGATTTGATAGCACCATTGAGGTTATTATCCTTATCATTTTGACTATACATTCAGATAACCCTGACAGCATAATCATTAATTGTAACGATATCCCTCCAGATTGAAAAAACTTTCTCTATTTTTGCCATCTTTGACTTAAAATATTTTAATATCTCTTAAACTTCTGAAATTTTTAATAGTACATATTTTCAGGCTTCCCGATTAGCTTGTTGATTCTGAAGATTTCTCTGACTCTTTTTTCTGGCTTTCACTATTCTTTGGTCACCAACATTCTAATGTCCAGGTAACCCCTGTAACCAAATCAGAGGAAAACTATAGAAGATGAATTAGGCTTCTTCTTAATTAAGTTAATTAGCTTTTAAGGGGGCATGGCTTATTTTATATTTGGGTTTAGCCTATTTACTTACTTTGTAACTCATATGTTGTGTAAATCCCAAACTGGAAAGGAACTAAAGTAACCATGATTTACAAACTTTGCTTTCTGTTTTCCCATGCAGTTGCAGAGACAACTCATTTGTTTTGTTAATTTCAAACGTACATTTAATATAATAATATCTACAGCTTATAAGCAGAATCATGCCCTGGCCAAAGCAACAGAAGAGAAGAATTGTGCAGGAAAATGGGACTGTCACCCAAACAACAAGAATTGTCAAGTTAGCCTAATAATAAAGTTTAGGCTCTCCTCCTCCTCCACCACTCACCCCATAATGCACCCAATGTGCTGCTTCAGACAATGATCAACATAAGAAATATTTCTTTGTAGGTTATCTTATTAATGAACTGTCCACTCTGAAATGTTCTTCGAGATTGATCTGCTTGCTGATAGGGTTCCCAAGTTATACATATCCCCACTTAAACAGACTATACATGCACAGACATCCTCAAAGAGATGTAGCTTAGATTCTCATATCTGTGGCCTGAGCCTCTGACAGTGACAAATGGTTTGCTGTTTAGAACAATCCTAAGGGTAATAAATCACATAGGGAGTGGGTGGCACACCAGTGGCACATGACGCAGGGATGTAATTGGCCATAATCAATGCAGAAACAGATGTTGGTAGGCTGGAAGGCGCCTGTGCTCAGAACAGTTCCCTTCAAACCAGCTCACCCTTTAATTGGTCCTATAATAATGGGGTATGAGCTCCGTGTCATGAGACACAAAGAGTGGAGAATGGAAAGCACTGGGTATAATTAGAATGATGTCTATAATTCCATAAAAGTTCAATCATTTGGGGGATGGAGTTTATTCTGAATGCTAGTTAGAAACCTAGAATTGTTGGGGGTCTTAGAAACCCAATGGACTAGACAACTGTCCAACACTGGATCCACTGAAACATCATGTGGCAGCCTGTGATATTCACAGTAGCTTGTATACAGGAAGTTTCATCCAGAAGCCTAGTCTGAATATACTTCCTTGTCATTTTAACCCATTATTCTGATCCTTTTCTCTGGACAATAGAAAACCCATTTGCTCTTAAAAGTGCAAAAAAGTAAAGAAAAATAGAGAAGAAAGAAAAAAATATATACAAAGAAGTCACTTCTGATCTTCTTTACACCAGTTTATTAATTTACCTCTTAAGAGAGTTACCCCATAATTCTCTACTTTCTGCAATCTATCCTGTCTACTCATAAAAACCATGAATCATATGTTCATTTGTTCATTTTTGTTGTTGTTGTTATTGTTTCATGAAAAAAGCCTATGTGGGGTTTCCAGTGAGCAATAAATGTAGATGTTGACTTTTCTCTAGTCAATTTAGCTATCTCAGCAAGTTCCATCATCTTCACCAACCATTCCTCCACCCTTGGAAGTGTTGGATCTTTCCATCTTAGCACAGATAAAAATCTGGCTGCATTATCATGCACAAAAGCAAAGTGCCATGACTTTTTTTTCTCAAAATCTCTGGTCTCAATAGTGGATTAGTCTTTTCAATTCTCTGGATTAGTGTATGAATTTGAATCCAGAATTGTCCAGCTGTTTTATACATCCACCAAACCAGATAATGCTACAGTATATAAAAGATCTCTAGGAGTGCCTGAAGACAATAGTGGAGTAAAGCAAGAGAGATGCCCCTCTGAAAGAATCACAAATTATACTGTTATTATGATGGGGATAAAAATAATTATTCAGTACACAGCTTAACTCCATCAAAAGAATTGCCTGGATTTAATTGGATTCAGCGTGAGTTAGGTTTAAATGTAAATCAAAGTAACTTTAGTTTTGATGGCCACAACAAGGTTTTGAAACAGGTCTCTCCAAATTCTCCTCAAAGTTTTTAGAATTGTTTTTTGTTAGCCGCCGAGAGTCTCCGGATTTTGGCGGCATATAAATTAAATAAACAAATAAATTCCATTTCAATCCTTGCCTTCCCAAAGGTGGCTTTCCTTAAGTATTGATTGATTATGTCATTAGATCAGTATCAATCACATAAACAGTCATTTATTTCAGGATGACCTGATGCATATCTAGCCCTTTTGGTCTCCCAATGGTTCACCCATTGCTGTCATAATTAAATGTATCCACCGTGCCGCTGATGGCATCCTCTTTTTCTATTTCCTTCCCAAGGTTCTCAAGGGATGTTTTAGGTATAGTGAAAGTCACATGAATTGCCTTCCAAAGATGACTGAGGTGTGACTATCGATAAAGCCTTAGATTCTTTATTTGAATATTGATTATGTGCCATCAAGTCAGTGTTGACTCTTAATGACCACATGCATCAATTTTCTCCATGATGATCTGTCTCGAACGTAGCCTTTCAGATTTCCCAATTGTGTGCTCATTGTCACTGTAACTGAATCCATCCACCTTGCTGCTGGTCGTCCTCTTCTCTGTCCTTTCACCTTTCACAGCATTAAGGACTTCTTCAGAGAGCTGGCTCTTTACATAATGTATCTGAAGTAGGATAATCTGAGCCTAGTTTATTTGTGTCTCAAGTGAGAACTCTGGTTTTATTTGTTCATTGATCCATTGGTTTGTTTTCTTGGCTGTCCAAGAAGTTCTCAAGTCTTCTCCAACACTAAAGTTCAAAGGCATCAGTACTCTTCCTAACCATAGGAATGTTATGGAATGGACATACCCCAGCATTTGAATATCTTTTCCAAGGGCTTCATGGCTGCTCTACCAAGTGCTAGTTTGCGGGCGTGTTTCTTGACCATTTGCTTGTTTGTTTTTATTGATGAGAGTTCCTAAAAGGCAGAAATTCTCCACCACTTTGATATCTTCATTGTCAAATCTAAGTCTGATTGTTTTGTCATTTGCTTGCTCTTCTTCATATTTCATTTTAGTCCCTTTTTTCCCCACTGTGCTTCTTTTATTACTAGTGCTTGCAGATCCTTTGTATTTTTAGTAGTGTCATCACCAAACATTAGTTCCTTCCTCCAGTTTTAAATCCATGTTCAATTTCTTCCAATCTGACTTCTCTTAATAAATGTTTAGCATTTAATTTGAATAAATAAGGAGACAGTATCCAACCTGATCTCACTCCTTTGCCATCCAGGAGCCAGTCTGTTTTGCCACGATTTATCCTTCTTGTGGTTTCATGACCTGTATATAATTTTGACATGAATATTCTTTTTATATGCAAAGAATTTTAAAATGTATAAGGCAATGGAAAAAATATTTCCAAATATTCATCAAAAAGTTATCAAGAGCTGGGGTTGAGAGCTTTTCATAAAGCCTTCCTTTTGGTTTACTACCTCCTCCTCTTTTACCCTCTTTCTCTACATTTTATATTTCCTTTCCCCCTAAAAATTACTGTTTCATATCAACATTTCAAAAAAGAGTAATAAATTCTGGAGATGTGGTAGGGGAAGAATAGAACATAAACAGAATGAAATTCTGAAACATCATAGGGTTATTATAAAACAACATAGTTCATCACCATCCAGGAGTTTCTTCCATTCAGTCAGAATTCTATTTCCTTTTTTGACATTCTTTTCCCCTTCTTCCTGAGAAGCAGACAAAACACTGTCCTCTCCTAGCTGAGTTCTATTGCTGTAAATCTTGAATTTGGCAGCCACAGATGGGAAGCAAAGTTGTTCGGTTCATATTTCTATAAGAATTGTCAAAACTATCTTCCTAAACAATGGAGAAAAAGCTTGAGATACTAAATATATATGATATTTAGAGGGACTGTTTGTTTTGAATCTTTTAAATTCCCCAGAATCACTAGGCTGAGATAGGTGGCTATATAAATAATATAAACAAACAACTCTGTCTGCCTTGGAAAATTTTAAATGGAAATATTAGATTATTCTTCGAAGAACTGAAAGAAATCCTGGTGGGTTGGTTGGTTGGTTGGCTGGTTGGTTGGCTGGTTGGTTGGTTGGTTGGTTGGTTGGTTGGTTGGTTGGTTGGAGAACATTCAAAACAGCAGAACCTATTTCCAGATCTTTATGTTTCTTTTCCATAAATAGTTCTGCCCTTTGGCAACAGCATTGGGTTGAGACATCATAGCACATTTTAATCAATTGATTCTCATGCTGTATGATGTAAAGGCAGTTGTTTTTGAATTTTTTTTCAAAGAAGTACAATGTCTAAACATTATTTTGAATGTCCCTGCATGTACTCAGTGATGAGGTGGCAATAGGTATGAGTGTCAATCTCCTGGTTTTTGTTACGCTCTGAAAGTCTGAAGCCTTCCTGGATTCTTGTGCTTCCATTCAATTTTATTTCTTTATTTTTAATATAAATTTAATAAATAAATTCAATTTAAAGGGAAGAGATCAAAAAGAACCTCCTTATAAGTTGTTTTGTTTTAATAGAAGTGTTCCCATTACAAAAGTAGAATCCTACCCTTTGAAACTGATGAAGATTGTCTCTTTTCACTTGGACATCATCAGAACTGTCTTTTTAAAAAAGCTGTCCATAA
>JANHZU010004929.1:46750-70057 GCA_032468055.1 Acrochordus granulatus | reverse complement strand
AATGTAAGTTACTACTCTTGGAGATGAAGAAAGCTGATGTGGTCCTCACATCTCATTGGATGTTAACCGTCTCATCTAAGATCTCAGCAATCTCAGACACATGTATCGAAATCTGAAAAAAAAATTATACAAAATATATCTCACCCAAAAAGTCATGATATTTTGACTTTGGGATGGTATGGGATAAACTTTTCACAAGTTATAGGAACTCCAGGTAGACATGAAATCCATAAAACCATTTCAGATCTTGGCGGTCTGATGGGCACTCAGCCTTCATGGATTAAAAAGAAAGAAAGAATCTGTCTATCAGCTCCACCAGAAAGTTTTTTCACCACCATTTCATCCTGTGCTTGCTGAAGAAAAATGTGTTTGCTCTGTCAGGGCAATCTGGCAGTGATCTAAATTCCTGACTCATCCCTAACATTGGAAGAATCCAATTCCTGGCTTAGAAAAAGTGTGACTTCTTGATCTGTAAACACTTTTATTCTGAACTTCACCAAGTCAAGTCCAAAATTACTCTTTCGCTCCCATTGATTCGAAATAATGATTTACATCTTTGACTGTTGGTCTCTGGTAAATATCTATATTTCCATGTGTTTAGGTAGTGTGGGAGTTGTGTAGCAAATCATCTCGCTGGGAAATGTTTTAAAGTGGGATTGAGCAGAGCAAACTCAAGAAGCTGAGCTGTTCTGAAAGAATCAATAGGTCTTATGGAGCCCATTATCATGTCCCTGGGACAGAAGTGGGAATAAGCATGCTATTGTTAAATTAGATAGTGCTATGTTTGCAAGGAAAACAGAAATGTAATGTTTGCTAATTGAACTATAAAAATAATAATTACCTTTGATGCAGGAGAATGCAATGACTTTCAGCACTGAGCCCTGATTGTATAAAGTGAAGCAGTTATCATCACAGCCTAAACTAGATTAGAAGTGAATCTCTCAAATTATGTTCAGATGATGCTGAATGTAAACAAAGTGTTGGGTGTTTTATGTTTCTTTTTTTCCCCCTTCTTTTCCTGAGCAGTGAACAGGCTTTTGGATTCTCTTTGGAGAAGTTGGCTTGACCCATCACTAGTGCTAAATTCTGCCTCGGAGTTCATCTACTAGTAGAGACAGTACCCAACAATGTGCATCAAGACACAAATTGAAAGAAAATAATATTTGCAGCTCCAGGTTGAACCGTAGAGTCCTTGGTGATCTCTGAGCTTTTTCTTTGCTGTTGTTGTTTGTTTTGTTTTTTTCATGACTCAACTAGGTAACATCATCAGTGTTAGCTTATCAGCACCTCCGAGAGCACCAAAGTCTTCACACCGATACGCACAGACACACCCCAAAGGGAAGAAGATGTTGAGGGGGAAGATACACAGAAAAGGTATTATTTA
The DNA here is from genome assembly GCA_032468055.1 of Acrochordus granulatus. Classification (NCBI taxonomy): domain Eukaryota; kingdom Metazoa; phylum Chordata; class Lepidosauria; order Squamata; family Acrochordidae; genus Acrochordus; species Acrochordus granulatus. Next base: position 68,673 of record JANHZU010004929.1, on the reverse strand, counting down.
ATATGAGCTCTGAAAAGAAGAAATGTGGGTGCAAAGTCCATGGCAAGAGATTGCAAAAGCCTTGGAGAGAGACAAAAAGTGATGTTAGACGTCTTGAAGGACGGGAGTCAGGGCCGATAGAGGAGAGAGAGAAATGGAGCAAGATTCAGATTTTCGGAGGGGGCATCTAAGCATTGCTATAAAGGAAAAGAAAAGGAAAAGACTTACGGGGCAAGCATCCCACGCTGTCTGAAATATATCTCAGAAGATTGGCTTTTCCTATCAGCTTACTGTGCTGCCATTCAGTTGAGTAAACAGTTGGGCTGAAATTAGGGGCGATTCTGATTTCTTGCCTTGGTTTCCATTTGAGAAGCAAAATCCACAGGGAAATGGCTACTCTGTGATCTCAGGAATTCTCCTCCCTTCAGTTTGCTAATCAAACCAAGGTACATTACATTATTCTCTTTACTTTTTCAAAAAGGGGTGCTTGCTTCTTTTTTTTTTTTCCAGAAGAGCCAGGTGCTTCATTCTTAATGGTAAGCTTTGGGAGCCAAGGGTAATAAGACAACTGTCACACCATTTATGGACTTGAAATGGAAATTGTGAGTAAAGCAGAGAGATAAGGGAGATAAAGGAGTGAACATATGGGAATATATAGAGATAAGGGAGATAAAGGAGTGAACATATGGGAATATATAGCTGTCTACAAATATAGAAATAACTAGCAGGATTTGGAAAGACTTGATCTGAAGGATGGAACGTTATGATGTTCCAGGGATCCTCATTTAATTTCTACATTATTATTTATATTTAATTAGTATTTATTAATATCTTGCCTTTATTGGGTTTATAAGTAACTCAAGGTGGTGAACATACCTAATACTCCTCCTTCCTCCTCTTTTCCCTACAATGACAACCTTATGAGGTGGGCTGGGCTGAGGGACAAGAACTGGCCCAAAGCCACCCAGTTGGCTTTCATGTTTAAGGCAGGACTAGAATTAACAGCCTCTTAGTGATTGCCCCACAGTCATCAAGCCAGCTTTTGTATCTAAGGCAGGACTAGAACTCACCATCTCCTAGTGATTGCCCCAAAGTCACCTAGTTCTTTTTCAGGGTAAGGCAGGACTGGAACTCAGTCTCCTGATGATTGGCCCAAAGTCTCCCAGCCAGCTTTCATGCCTAAGGTGGGAGTACAACTCACAGTCTTCTAGTTTCTAACCTGATGCCTTAACCACTACATCAAATTGGCTCACTTCATGAGATGTCACATTAGAAGGCATTGTGTTGGAGCTAAGCAGTCGCATCATGAAGCACTGGAAAAAAATGATACGACCATCTGTTCCGAAGGTCTTTAAAACCAAGTTGGATAATCATCACTTCAATAATTTAAGTAAGATCAAGGGGATATTAGGATTGGATATGCAGGTGTTCTTTCTAAGGCCACAATTCTGAGTCACCTCAACAGACTTCTCCTAAGACTAGAGACCTTTTCCCAAAATAGTTCCTCGGATCTCTAGAGCATCAGAACACAGACCTCCAAGAGAATTTTGAAGTAAATCTGGAGATTCTCCATCGAGAGAGATGTCTGAAGCAGCACACCAGTTATGTTGAAGTGATCTGCCCTAGATTAGTTTCCTCAACCTCCTTAATCCTTTTCAGTGCCGCATTTCTTTTTCCACCAGGCACTGGAAGACAAATGAGTCACCCAGGCATCACTCAGCATGTGGCTTCTCCACCCCACAGCTGCAAAAACATTAAGCATCAACCTCGGCTCCTGCTTCGAAGTGTGACAGTCCCTAACTGTCCTTGTTTTCCCTTTGTCTCTTTTAATTTATAATCATCCACAGACTTTGACATTTTCCTCCTCCCAACCTCAACTCCCTCACTCCCCCAGTCCAATAATGAACAGGAGGTGGGGAGTGAACAGAAAACAATCAAGGGGAGGTGGAAAATAAGAAAAGAATTTGCCACCTTGAAATTAGCCCAGGCAATTGCAGATGGCACAATGGCACCACCTCATCGCTGCCATTTAAGTCTCGAGGAAACCAACTTTAGAATGTCGTTCCCCTCCCAAACATCATCCCCCAAATTAAAACAGATAAAAAGAGAAACTTGTAGATAAGATTTGACTCTTTAAGGAGGATCCATTCTGAGCCTGGTAGGAAAAACCAGAAAGATGTTCATTTAAGCATACTGAAGAATGGACGACTTCAATATAAGAATGTGGCTTCTATTCGTCCCATGAAGGTGAACAATACGTGCTAGCCAATTGTCAGGTCCCAGATTGTGATCCCATGAGAATTGGGATACTGGGTTGGTCGAAACTTTGAGGACTAGACAGAGGACTTGTTCAGTGCCGATGTAATTTTGAATGGTCTCAGAATGAGGATTGTTAAATGAGGATTTTGCATTGTGTTAATTTACAATATTGCATCTGTATGCAAAGGACAGCAATGGGAATTGTCTTGGTGTTTCTTCTGGCTATTCATATTACACCTAGAGCTTTGGCAGGAGGAGGGCCTTGCTGCAAAGGAGAGATTTTGTGATTGCAGAGCTGAATGTGAAGGCAACAAAAATATTTAAATTCATATAGATTTGGCAGCTGGCAAACAGAAAGGGAAGACATTGAGGCAGTGGCAGATTTTACCTTCTTGGGCTCCAAGATCACTGCAGATGGTGACTTCAGCCATGGAATTAAAAGATGTTTGCTCCTTAGGAAGAAAGTTGTTGCAAACCTACACAGCATATTAACAAGCAACAACATCACCTTGCCGACAAAGGTCCATATAGTCAAGGCTATGGTTTTCTCAGTAATGTATGGCTGTGAGAGCTGGACCATCAGGAAGGCTGAGCAGTGATGTCTTCGAATTGTGGTGCTGGAGAAGACTCTTGAGGGTTCCTTGGACTGCAGGGAGGCCAAACTAGTCAATCCTACAGGAGATCAACCCTGATTGCTCATTGGAGGAACAGATACTGAAGCTGAAGCTCAAATACTTTGGCCACCTAATGCAAAGAGAGGACTCATTGGAGAAGACCGTGAAGTTGGGAAAGATTGAAGGCAAAAGGAGAAGGGAACAGCAGAGGAAAGATTGAAGGCAAAAGGAGAAGGGGACAGCAGTTAGATAAGATTGTAGATATGATGGGCATGGATTTGGGAAGACTCTGGGAGGCAGTGCAGGCCTGGCAGGCCTGGCACGCTGCAGTCCATGAGGTTGCGAACAGTTGGACATGTCTGTGCAACTAAACAATAAAATATAAGATTCAGAGACAAAAGAGGGGAGAGTTATTTCATCACCTCTCTTTTTAAGGGTGGTGACTTTGTGTGCATGTTTACATGAATGCTGCATAAGACAAAAAAAGATGCTGAGGCCCTAGAAAGAGTGCAGAGAAGAGCAACACAGATGATCAGGGGTCCAGAAGCTAAACTGTAGGATTAACGGTTAAAGGAGTTAGGTATGGTTAGCCTAACAAAGAACAGGCTTAGGGGAGACATGATAGCATCTTCCAATACTTGAAGGGCTGTCACAGAGAAAAGGGCATGGATTTATTCTCCATAGCACTGAAGGAAGGACATGAAGCAATGGGTAGAAGCTCATCAGAGGGAGACCAGCCTGGAAATAAGAAGGAATTTCCTGACAGTGAGAACTATTAAGCAGTGGAATAACTTGGCTCCCAGAGTTGTGGGTGCTCAGCACTGGAGGTTTTCAATAAAACATTGGACAGCATTTTTCCAGGATGGTATAAGGACTCCTGCTTTGGGCAGGAGGTTGGATGAGAAGACCTCCAAGGTTCCTTCAGCTAGATAATTCCGTAAGGGTTAGGATTTCAAATTAAAATTAAGATTTCTTCTGTTTAATTTCAACTGATCTATCTGAAGTTACTTTCTGAAGCCAAAGCTTATTGGGCCTTTCATTTGAAATGATGCAGAAGTTCTCTTTCTTCTTCATTCTTTCTTGGTCCTGCATGGTGTTTTCTTTCAAATTTTGTGTTATTTTTTTACTTCTCTGTCTTACAGGAGATGTGAAGCATTTTGGTTCTTTATCATAGAGATATACACATATGTATGCACAGACTCCTTCCGTTCTTCAAACCATCTTTATCCTTCCTTTTCTCTCATTTGTATGACATTGGGCTGAGGGACCCTGCAAATTGTGCACTTCTGATTTGGAAAAATGATCCAGCTAATAACAAATGAAGACACACATAAAAAGGAACATCTCCACAGCTCTGCAGTTCAGGACAACAAATCAGCAGCTGCATTTCTCACCTAGTTCCTGAGAATGGAGTGATTTTCATTCAATGTAAAATGTTCTCATTCATATTATCATCTTACCAAAACTTGAATATTTTAGGATGGGTAAGCCTTTCTTGGCCGATAGGAGATAGGAGAGTCCATAAGTTGTTGTAAATAGTATAAAATATAAATACAACTGTATATCACCTGCTCAATAAAATAGAAAATCACACTACTGTCTAATGTTATTGATTGTCAAAGATCATTCTCAAAGGTCATAAATTTGAGGAAACAGTGGGCAGATTTTGACTTTTCAGAGAAAATCTGAGACCAGGATTCATATTCATTCATTCACTTACTCATTCATTCATTCAATCAAAGGGTTACTTTGTTTCATTTTTTTTAAAAAAAGCCATTACCTTGGAGATATTGATTGAATTTTAATTTAGCTATTGATAAGGATCCTTCTGCCCTTCTCTTTCCCCTCCCACTGTATCATGAGTAACAATAATAATAATTATTCAAATTATTTGCATTAATCCTCATAAAGCAATCAAGGTTACCCATTTCTGAAGGGCACCAAAGTGTTCTGAACTTGTAGCTTCTTTATTACTACTTCAGAGTGTCCTCATAAACTACTTCTTCAAGACCTTGTCAAAAAAGGGCAAGTCCAACCCTGTGGAAAGGAACAAAGAACAGGTTATCCTCCAGCAATTTCATTGTCCTTTTGCTGGTTTGTCTCCTGATTCTCTCTCTCTTTTTAATCACTCTTAACTGTTCCCTTTAGCAAAGAAAGTCAAAATGCTGGCATTTGGGTGTGGAAGGGTAAAGAGAAGTTCTAAATTTCCAAGCACTGATTTGCAGGATGCAAGTATATGAAATTTCCTGCTGTGTAAATATATTGCAAAATGTGGCAATTGCTTTCCTAACCAAACAAAAGACTTTTGTGAGTCTATTTCATCAGAAGGCTGTCAGCATACAGAGCTAAGGTTTGTGAAGGGAGAGAACATTATTTTCAAATTATTTCTGGATTCCTGGATTGCTTGTTCAGTTCACATTGGTGGAAAGGAGAATTAAAGACTTCTGTTGCTGGGTAGATCACATAAAGTGTGATCTACCTGAACAGTCACTTCCTTTTTACAACTACTGTGGTTGAGCCTGGATCATCTACCATGTTCTTGTACCTCTGTTTTTTTCTAGGTAAAATCTTTCATCACACCTCAGACACAATGTGTTCATAACAACTGGTTCTCATATGAAGTTGTGAGTTTCTAGGCTTGTGCAAAATGGGTATGACTTTCCCTTGAACTTTGCTTCCAGAATCAAAAGTAGCTTCAACTGAAGCATCAGAGGTGACTATTTGGTGTCAAGGACTGTCACTCCTCTTCAAATGACCACTTTGATGGAAGAGAATTGGCTTCTCCATATGCCTAGAAGACCATTGAAAGGACAAAGAAACTGCAGAGAGTATGAAGAATGACCTTGACAGAAAGAGAGAGCTGTTACCAAAGCAATGAAGAGCAAAAAAATGGCCTTAGTCCAAAACAAGAAGGTATGCTTATAGTTTCACACAGATAACCCTACCCAATTCACATGAGTACAAGAAAAGGATGAAGTAAAACATTGTCAGATGTGCAAGAGGTTGTTGTTATAGTCCATCCTAATAAAATTAGTTGTAGAGTTTCATAGATTTGGCATATACTGTACAATTGATTGAAACAGCCAAAGTTGCATAGCTATACTTATCCAGTAAGCTGGACCATCATCATCAGCCTTCACTTGAAGATGTCTTTCCATGGAATGAGTCAATGGAATCATTTGCAAATCATTAAAGTTTTGTATAGTCCATTTATATATAAATTTGTATTAAACATTTAAAAAACCAGCTACAGAAACTTCCCTTGGCTCGTTCTTCTGATCATGCAAAAGCAATGTCACAGACTGGTAGCATCTGAAAAGCTAGGAGAGAGAGAGAATAGAAAGAAATGATAGATAGAATAAATGATAGATGATGGATAGAGAGAGAGAGATGTTCAACAAATCAGTTGATTTTCCATAGGTTTACTTCAAAGTATAGCAGTCTGAAAGGTACAAATGCAGAACTCTTAAATATTAAAAGTTTGTATTTACTGTAACCTACCACTCACTCCTTTCCTTCCTTCCTTCCTTCCTTCCTTCCTTCCTTCCTTCCTTCCTTCCCATAAAGTATCTGCTATTTGCAAGTAGTTGATTGAATTTTCAGCAGATGCTTAGCAGACCATTTCAGTTGTCAGCCTGAAGCAGGTAATGAGAATTTATCAGCATCTCATTCACATTTGCAGCTGGTCTCTCACCCATGCGTTTCAACAAATATTGCTTTTATTTATTGCAATGCTTGTGGAATTAATGTCTTATTTTATTGTATTATATTTTGATTGCTGTCCTTTTTATTTATTTTATTTTATTTTAATATGGGCTGGCTAAACAAGCCAGCAAGCGTTTTATCATGTAGGGTTGACAAATGCCAGCTCAAATTGAGACATCAGCATACTGACACCTCTTTTGACGTCAAAAGTGATAATTGCATTTATGGCAAGATACGGCTGGGAAAAAAAATGTGATGTGGAGAGATGAGAGCCATTGTTTCTTGAAAAAAATAACACCATGTGGAACCCTATAATTTTTGTTGAATGCAAAAATGCAAAACGTAATGATATTGTTTAGAAACAAGCTGAAGTGATAGTTGTCATATCATAAGTTTTGTCAACCATCGTCTAAGCTCTGGAAAATAGAAGAGACAATGAAGCAGCAACATTTAAGTGCTCTGACAATTAAAATGTTGAAGTTTCGTCAGTGCTCCAGAGCTTGTAAAGAATTTTATTTTTTTGTTTCCCTTCCACTGCAATTCTTTTGTGGACCATATATTCCAGCATCATGGTCTGAGGTGGAAAAAAAATTCTTTAAATGCAGCTCCTATAATAATCTACAAATTCAGTATGGGGGTTGATCATTCTAGAAACCAATGTTGCCTTCTCCAAAGTGGGGCAACTCATGCCAAGCCCGGCTCTGTAGTGACAACATTGCACATTTATCTCCTTTATTTGCCTGAATTGTGATGCTGCTGTGGGGCAAGGCTTTAGAATAACATAGTTGCGCATGCTCAGCTGCTGTAAAACAACATTTTGTTCCTCGCTTGCCTTCAAAAAAACAGGCCTACCAACCCAACTGGCTTGTGTTCTGCCAGTAATTGCCAATTAATGTCCAAAAATAGGCATGCAGATGATTTTATTTTTTGTTAAGTTTTTTTTCCCTTATCCTCTGCTTGGACTCCCCCACCCTTAATTTTCTGGGAAGCAAGCTATGTCACTGATTTCACTGGCTACGGTGCCTTTTCCCAGGGCAGAAAGTGATTTTGAATCAGTCAAGTTCTGAGGTTCTTCTCCGTTTCTTGTTATCGCATCAATTTTGGTCAGTGTGAAAGTTCCTCGTAGCTTGCCTACTTCTCTCTGAAATTCTGAAAAAAAGGCAATAATTCGTACAGTATACAAACTACAGACATGTTACAGATATATTTTACAGGATTAACAAGAATTACAGACATAATTCAGTTTGTCCTCGTACCTTATCACAAAAGAGGTGATAAAATAAACGGGGTAGGTCCTGAGCTCATAAGGATTGTGCACAATCCAGTGTGAACCCTTTATTCAGTTTAGGAAATGAATTCAATTCAACAGTTCAAATTGATCCAAGAAATTGATCTGATTTGGTTTTGAGATTGAACGAAACTGGCTGAGATGAAGCAGTTCAGAAAAAGCTGTTTCTATGTGGGCCAGGAAGCATCTGCAATCTTTCAGATCAGTCCAGAAGCATCCAGTTGAAAATGATAATTCAAGATGACTTTCCAATTCAGTTCGGAAAGTTAATTCAATAATCCAGTTGCATTGCCTTGGAATAATTTGTTAGATTCTTTGGTGGCTGCCTAAAAATGAGAGTGATTCCTTTCCCATAACAACTCTAACAGAATTTTCTTCGATAAGATTTATTAAGATGGATGGAATGGAATTGTAAAAATTCCAGCAACAGTTGTATTTTCCATTGAGACCAGAATAGCTCCACATGGAGAGCCTAAAGTTGAGGCCTTCTAATTTTCACTGGTGAAAGAGTAGTTCACTGGTATTTGCTATTTGCAAAATAGGCTTCTGAATCTTCATCAGAAGATTCTGAAAAATCTAAGGATCAATCCTCTATATCTGTACTGAATCTTTACAAGAGACTAATACTTTCATCCCCTTCGTGAATCCTGCCTTGTTCTGCTGAAAAGGCTTACTCAATGAAGCTGTGAGCTATGCCATGCAGGGCCTCCCAGGATGGACTGGTCATTTATTTTATTTATTTTATTTATTGATTTAATTTATATTTATTTATTTAATTTATATGCCGCCGAAATCTGGAGACTCTCGGCGGTGAACAAAAACCAGCATTAAAAACATTAAAAAAATAAAATAAAACATTAAAATAAAAATAAAAAACCCGGCGGACTAGAGAGGTGGGCTAAAAATATTTCAAATATAAAATGGGGGTGAGGATGGCTAGTGATCCACCAGCCGAAGGCCATCTAGCAGAGCCAGGTCTTAAGGCCCTTCTGGAAGGCCATCAGGGAGGGGGCAGCCCTCAGCTCGAGGGGCAAGATGTTCTTATAAACCGTTCTTGAAGTTATGTCTGTTGTACCACCCCTGCACTGCATCTCTGTTCTAGCACTTGGCAACTGGCTCACATTTAAACAGTTGCAGCATCTTGTGATCACGCAATTGCAATTTGTGTAACAACTATGTGATTGGCTTAACAACCATGGTATGGTCATAAAATCACATCTGGTCATATGACTCACTTAATGACCAAAATTCTGGTCCAATTGGAGTCATACGTTGAAGACTATTTGTATAGGTCTCGGATCATTTCCCATTTATCTTGCCATGCCAGCTAGGAGCCACCCCCATTGGAAGATGCTAAGATGCAATTTTTACCTCTTAATAGCCACTTTTTTCAAATGTTTTCGGAAATCCAAACCATCTCTGCTGGGAGTACTAAAGGAAGAACAAAAAAAGGCAGATATTCAAATTAAAACCAGTAAATGGCTCAACTTTAACACAAAACACAAGGTTTTATCCAAAAAAAAATCACACAAGGGCAAGCTTCTTACTTGAAAAGATTTGTAAGGCGAGAAACTGGTTGAGGAACTTTGGATTGGAGACGGATGCTCTGCAGATCCTGGAGAGTAATTAATGCCTTGCGCTCCTTGAATGGTGACATTTTCTGAAAAGTGAAGGTAACAAAAAATGGCACCCTAGCATCTCTTTCAGAGAGGCTCCAGCAAGTCAAAAATGTACTGTCTGCCCCTTGAAACAAGATTCTAATTCTGAAATTAGAATTTACCTCCACATGCACCTTGGGTTAGCATAAAGCATTCATCTTCAGCAGCATTTATGCCAGGAATGTGCAGCCTTGTGCGGACTTCAACTCTAAAGCATAGCTGGCTGAGGAATTCTGGGAGTTGAAGTCCACACATCTTAAAGCAGTCAGGGTTTATTTATTTATTTAATTAATTTATATGCCAACGAAATCCAGAGACTCTCGGCAGCTAACAAAGACAATTCTAAAAACATGGACACCCCTGGTTCATGCACACGTGGAGATGGCTCCTTTCTGCTCTCATTACAGAGAATCTCAGAAGACATCCATCCATCCCATGTTAAAGAACTAACCTGAGCATAATTTATCTATTTTTATGTTAATTTATTATTGTTTTTCACATTTTTGAAAACCGCCTCTCTCCCTTGGAGGGACTCTCTCACACAAGATAATGCTTATTTATCACTTCTATCTAACCAGGGTTGTGATACATCTCTCCAGGTGGCTCAATTCTGTGTCACCATCTGTTCTATCTGTCCTACCTATGATGGAAGATTATACTTAGTCCTTGACTTATGACCTTTTGTTTAAAGACTGTTCAAAAGTTACAACGTCGGTGAAAAAGTGATTTAGGACAGGTTGTGGCACTTACAACCATTGCAGGGTCCCTGAGATCACGTGATCGTGATTCAGGCACTTGGGAACTGTCACACATTTGTGACAGTCACAGCATTCCGCAGTCACGTGATCACTATTTACAACCTTCCCAGCTGGATTCTGACAAGCAAAGTCAATGGGGAATCTGGGAGGGAAAGTCATGGTCATGTGATGTCTCTTTAACGACTGTGGCAAAACAGGTCATTAAATCAGATGTGGTCACATAATGCCTCACTTAGCATCTACACTGCTTCACAATGAATTTTCTGGTCCCTGTTGTGGTTGTAAGTTGAGGATTACCGATACTTTTGTTCCATAGGGCCTGGAAGTATGCTCTGCAGAGCCCATTGTTAATAAACTATTTAAAAAGTATTTTATCTGAGCTGCAAGCATGTCTGAACATCTGATTTCAGGATTACCTTGTCCAACACTAGCTCACTCTGAGTCTTCTTCAGTTTCACTTTTAGAAGATCCTGGGGTGTTATTTGTAGGGTCACCTCTTTTTTTAATGGGACAGCCTAAAGTCAAGGAGAAAAATGAACAGAAAAGAAAGGTCAGAACTCAACAATGAAAATAACTATTGGGGATTTTGTTGGGGCTGTTTTGATTTGCTGCATTAAACAAAGGATTTTAAATGCTTCTTCCAATGCTGGTACCTGTTTCCATCACAGTTTCAATATCTGAGAGTGGATTTTTATAGTTTCCACATTGGTTGGGACCACAGGGGGCTTGGTTAGGCAACAGCCAAAAAGCTACTGTACTGTTTCTCCTACAAGGCCTCACAAGAACTTCCAAAAGTGAGCAAAAGAGTTTATGATTGCAGCAAGACTGGATCACTTAAAAAATGATGAAATTATGTGAGACACTTGGTCAGCCATGGAACAGAACAGCTCAATGCAATATTTTTATTTTTATTCTGCTTTTATTATTCTTATAAATAACTTGAGATGGCAAATATACCAAATACTCCTTCCTCTTTCTATTTTCCCCACAGCAACAATCTTGCAAGGTGTGTTGGGCTGAAAGAAAGTGAGTGATCTAAAGTCACCCAAACATATTTCATGCGTAAGGTGGAACTAGAACTCACAGTCAGCTGATGATTGGCCCAAAGTTACCCAGCTGGTTTTCATGCCTAAGGCAGGATTAGAACTCAGAGCCTCCTGGCTTTTAGCCTCGTGACTTAACCACTGAAGTGCCCTTGTGGTTGTAATATGGGCAGGCTGCCAAGCACTCCAATTTTGTTCAGTTGGGCACTGCAGAAGCTACAACTTTGGGGACAGGATGTAAGTACCATTTGTTCCATGCTATTGTAACTTTGAATGGTTGCTGAATAAATGGTTGTTAAGCAAGGACTACCTGTACACCCCATGAACTGGATTACAATCCAATAGACCTTAGGCAAGTTAGTCTTTCAAGGGCCACAAGGCCTTTTGTTTCAAAAAGAAGCTCACTGTAATCAAAAGTTTCTCCCTGATTTCCAGTTCCATCTTACCTTTGCATCACTTCGTCTTTTGAAAGAAAGGGATGCTGGTGGTGCAGTGGGTGGTGGCAGTGGGGGTGGTGGCGGTGGCGGTGGCGGTGGGAGAATGGAAATCTCTAGCTTTTGTGAAGGTAAAGATGCAGGTTCTATGAGGCTGAGCTGGATATGTGCAGTTGAAGCTGACAGTAAGTTTGAAGAAATTTGGCAAGGTGGGTTTTCTGCAGAAGCCATGGTGCCTCCATTCTGTTAGAGAGAAAGAAAGAAAAATGATTTAGTAGTTGAAGGCACAGAGGAAAAATCACACCCCAAGGCAGCCTATTGTCTCAATTTAGAAACTGAATGAATGTACTTAACCAAGGTAGCAGCTCAGCTATTCCTTATTACACCAGATCTAGAAGGACTCAGTTATTCATTAACAATTATCTGGATTTACACATTGCGTTACATGTAGTCCTCAACTTACGACTGATTACTAAGCAACCGTTTGAAGCTATGACAGACCTCCACAAAGCCACTTACAACCCGGTTCTGAATTTATGACATCCAGCCTTCTGCTGCGGTCATGTGGGCACTTAGCAGTCAGAATCCTTTTACAGCTGTATGCAGCACCCTGCAATCATGTGACCGCGATTTACAATATTTTTCCAAAAACTGGCATTTATTTCTGGTTTCCAGAAAAAATGCCACATAGCAAACAATGGGTTTGCTTAACGACCGTGGCATTCCCTTAACAACCACTACAAAAAAAATTGTAAAATCAGCTCTGGTAGCATGATTTATTTATTTTACGTATTTGTATGCCTCTGATCTCTTAGTGACTCTTGGTGGCTCACAATCAATCAGCAATTATATTTTACAATTAATTCCCCCCCCAACTTGTGGCATTTGGATTTCGGGCTTCTGCTGTTTGGGCTTGCCTCACACTTGGCTTTGCTTCACGTCCAGCATTGGCTTCTCGCTTCCTCCTCATAGCTAGGAGATCTACTCACAGCATCCTTTCGAAGTGCCAAGTGGGCAGGAGCTAAAGGCAAGTAAGGGGAGCTTGCTCCATCACACAGTGCTGTGGCACTAATGTGGCAGTTACTGGCATCATTAAACCACTGCACCTCTAATGATGAACCACTTTACAATTGTCTAATTATATAATGACGACTGTAATTGCCATGGGATGACCCAGTTTACGACTGTCATGTCTTATAACCATAACTGCCATGCTCAATTATAGTTGTAAGTTGAGGTCTACCTGTAACCCTGTTTCTTTGAACTATGATTTGTTTGAAGAGCCACAAAAATCACTTCCACAGAGCGGTTTATAATAAGCTAGGCTGATCCCAAATCTCTTCTTGAGCAGCTCCAAAGGTACCACTAAATCGCCAGCAATCAAAGGGCTAGTTGTATTTATTTATTCAGGTTTGTATGCCCTCCTACTCCTTGCAAATCTAGGCGACCAGCAGTGCGTTAACATTACGCCATTAATTATTATTAACATTAATAGCCGCCTAGAGTCACTGTATTAGTGAGATGGGCGACATAAAAATGTAATAAATAATAAACAATTACATAAGCGTCCTCTTGAAAAGAAGTGAATCCCAAAGCCCTGCAAGCAGTTCAAAAGTATATTGTCTTCGACTTATGATGGTAATGGAACCTACTCATTACAGTCATAAGTCATAACAGTCGTAAAGAGGGTTATCACATGATAGATCTGATTTTACAGCTGCTTTTGTGGAGATTGTTAAGTGAACATAGCAGTCGCTAAATGAATATTGTGCACTATGGAGTGTTTTTTTCTGAAAACTGTAAGTAAACAAATCTTTTTGGCAAACATTTGGGATTTGCACATGGCCATAAATGCAGGCTGGTTGCCAAGTGCCTAAAATTCAGTCACATTTTATGGGATGCAATCCCTCTACCAGGAGTTCAACTCTAAACTGCAAAGATCCTACAAAATAACGTCTGGCTCCCTATATCAGGTGAGTCCCACATAAGACAAAATGTAGTCTTCCTAGTCTATGTAACCATAAAGAAAAGAGATGCAATCTGATGGGATTGGAATAGCTACAACCATAGTAAGGTGTAACTCACCTGGAGAAGTGACTGCAGCTTAGCCAAGTCCCTTTCCAAGTTTTTTACTTCATCCCTGAGCAATTTCAATTCCTGCCGGTATGTATGTGAAAGAAATGCTGCACTCACAAGAACATGAAAAATCTGCAAAGAGAAAGGAAAACGTTTTCCACAAGATTAGAGAAAAGACCACCATGACGTAAAGGAAATTTAAGCATCATTTTCTTTCCAAACAACTTTCAGAATCTGTTTTCCTTCTCCCCAAAGTAAATACAGTTGATGAGAGCTAGTTTGGTATAGTGGATAAGATGTGGGCCTAGAAGCTAGGAGATAGTGAGTTCTAGTCCTGCCTTAGGCACAGACTACATGACTTTGGGTCAATCACCAAGAAATAGTGAGTTCTAGTCCTCGATGAAAACTGCCTGGATGACTTTTGAGTCAAGTCACATTCTCTCAGCCCAGTTACTGTTGGAGAGAAAAAGCGGAGGAAGGATTATTGTTTGTTCACCGCCTTGAATTACATGTAAAGTAAATAAGGCAGGACAAAAATTTAATAAATAATTTCAGGTTGCATTTTAAATCCTTCAGAAGAAAGCTTGTTGGATGATATCCAGGTTTGTTCAAAGGAAATCAGGTTGCTCTGAAATCCCTGCGACACCTTCATTCAGGAGTAAGTCCGAAAGACAGACAATCACTGATTGAAATCAAGCCTGTACTTACCATTCCACACCCTGTAGAACAGCCTTGATATAAAATAAACTTACTTGTGCAACATTTCTCTGGCACCACCAACAGTAACTAATTGCTGCAGCCAGGAAATTCTTGGACACTTCTATGATATCCCCAAAAGCTGAGAGCCAGGAATAAAAAGGCCTCCTTTGGCTGCAGAGGGAAACTGGAGACCTGCTAACAACAAGAGCAAAATAAAATTAATGCTTAATTTTTAAAACTAAAAAAGTTCTAGGCTTTTACCATCAGATTCCAAGCAGGATCCTAGGAAGATGCCTTTTGTTCATATCTAAAAGAGGTTGAAGGGAGAAAACCCAAATTATTCTTCTGTTTCTCATGCTCATGAGTTTCAGAAACTGAAGAGAGGATGCATCCTAGAACCAAGAGCTATTAGCAGAAATAAATCCTTCATGGAGCTAAAGCATAAGGTTAATTTTAGAAAACAGGTCTTCAACTTACAACCATTCATTTAGCTACTGTTTGAAGTTAAAACAATGCTAAAAAAAACTCACAACAGATCCTTGCATTTATGACTGTCACAGCATCCCATGGTCATGTGATTGTGATTCAGGCACTTGGCAACTGGTATTTATGACAGCTGCAGCATCCTGAAATCATGTGATCACCATTTGCAATCTTCCCAGCTGGCTTCCAACAAAGTCAGTGGGGATAACCAGCTTCACTTAATGACTGTGGCAAAAAAGGTTGTAAAACTGGCATGGTCATGTGATGATTTATTTAACCATATCGCTTAGTGATGGAAGTACAAGTTCCAATTGTTGGCTTGAGTCGAGGACTAATTGTCCTCTTTAAAGCAAGTCTTAAGAGGTTAACAAAAATATGTGGGAATTGCTCAGAAATGTTAAAGCAAAATCAGAAACACTTACTTTGGAGGGAAAACTGTTGAAGGAAGAACAGATGAACATGGAAACTCAGAATGTTCTTTTTTCTTCGACAAGGACTTTGTTCTGGACCTCAGTTTGTGGTGTCGTCGCTTAACTCTGGCCATTTCCTATAATTTCAGGCTAAACTGTATCCACATAGATACCCTTAGCCTGAATTCCTGTTTGAAGAGGGCAACATGTATCATGTGTAGGAAACTACTTGCAAATGTGTACACAGAGAGATTTTAAGTACAGACCCGAAACAGATTTATGAACAGGCAAATTCTCACAATTCAGTATAGCTTAAGACTTACTCAGTGATGCTTTTACATCTTCTGTCGTCTACTACAAACACTAAATTTTAGTTCTAATCCAGAGCACGACAATTTTAAGGTCTTTACTAAAAAAACAAAGACTATAAAGTTAAATTAAAAACTGAAAATACTGCCTATAGAATAATACAGTAACTTCTGCAAGGTTTATCAAATTCCAGATAGCATCTGATGGACACATACCAAGAAACTATGGCTTAATCAACTGCTAAAGTTAAGCTGGATCTTGCTTTATTATGGTTTAAGCTGCTTGGGTTTGTGTAATATTCTAGAGAATAACACACATTATGAAACACAGAGGTTCAGTGTGCACAATGCACTAAGCCCAAACACTTTAAGCCAGTCACTCTATCTCAGTCTAACAGACTCCCAGGATTGATATTCTGGAAAATAATTGCACTTTAAGACTTTTGTGCATCCAGTCACTGAGCTTCACTAACACTTAAGTTAAACGCACTGAACACAGGCACAATATTTATTGTGAAGTGTGGTTTCTCATATTAATTCAATCTCTTGGCTCCCAGCTATTTCCCATGCCAAGATACCACCTACAGTTAGTCCTTGACTTACAACCACAACTGGGACCAGAATTTCTATTGCTAAGCAAGGCACTTGTGAAATGCCTACTTTTATGATCTTTTGTGTTAAATGAATCACTGCAGTCAAGTGAATCCTGCAGTCATGAAGCAAATCCAAATTCCCCCATTGACTTTGCTTATGGAAAGCCAGCTGGGAAGGTCGCAAATGGCGATCACATGGCCTGTTGCAACAGTAAATACATGCTGGTTGGCAAGCACCTGAATTTTGGTCATGTGACCGTGGGGAACGCTGCGATGGTCGTAAGTGCAAGGACGGTCATTAGTCCCTTTTTCAGTGCTGTTGTAACTTTAAATGGTCGCTAAATGAATGGTTGTACGTCAAGGACTACCTGTACACACACACAGGCTTGTCTGTTCTGCTGGATCCTTGCTTGAAGTTATTGCTTGGATAAGAGGCATCAGACAACTGGGGGTACATTTCTTTCTTCCTTGTTGACCTTGTTCAGATGTACATGAAACAAGGGAATTGAGAAGAAAGAGCGGAACCAAAAACCTCTCCCTCCAGATCAGGCCGGGGTGAGGGCAACAAGGCAGGAGTAGCTGCAGAAGAGATACGTTCACACGACACATTACGCCCCCTTTACAAAACTCAACGGTTTCGTCCATAGCACGGACGGTTCCCAATTATATAAACCACAGCCCAGCTTCATGCATGGCCCGGTTGACACATCGCGTGGAAACAACGGCTAGGTTCCCACGACGTACTGAAGCCGACGCTCGCGTGTCGTGCGAACCAGCCAGTGAGCTTCTTATAGAAACAAGGAGTAGGGAGTTCGGAGCTCAGGGTTGGGACGCTCTCCAGGTCACGCTTTCCCGGGTACCTCCGGGCCGAGCATCCTCTCAGCCGGCCAGCAGCGTCGCGCCCTCGGAAGCCGCCATGACGCCACGCCTCGCCTTGCCAACATTCAAACTGCGCCGGAGCCAATCAGAGCGCAGCAGGTGAGGGCCAACGTTCCCTCGGCGACAAGCTTCAATGGCATTACAGCCCCCTTGACTGATTACAATTTCAACGAATCACCTTCTCCCGGGGGCAAACGGGAGCCAATCGGACTAAACGTCGGGAAGGAAGGGGCCAACGAAAGGGGAGGCAGAGCGAAAGGAAGGAGGACGGCTGTCGACGATCCGGCCCGCCTTTGAAAATTAAAACCAATGAAAAGGGCCAATGAAATGTCGCAGGCTGAGGCCCCCAGCCAATCCAAACACTCAGCCCAGTTTTCTCTCGGCTCGCTTCGTTATTAACGAACCAATCCGAAAGGGCGTAGTTCGTTATCATTCAATTAGAGCTCCCGTTTCATCTTGGAGGGTTATCCCAGGTATTATCCAATAGATATAAGGATATCCTGAGAGAAGCCAATGAGGAGGAGGATCGAATGACAGCTGCCCAATAAATAGTGTTGTCTCTTCCACTCAGTAAAAAAAGGGGCGGGCCCGCTAGGGGAGGGGAGAATGCCACCGCCTGAGGAATGTCAACTATTCAACATGGAGACGGCGGTTACTACGCTCGAGACCATGGTAAGTCTCGGGACGGCTGGCGGCCGCAGCGCGCCGAACGAAGCCGCAGTTCCGTTGAGGACAGAAGCGGCCTCGTGAAGAGCGGCCTAACGAACGGCAGGAACAAAAGGGCTGGAAAAGCTGCGGAGGCGGGATGGAATGTAAGGGAACGTCCCCCCTCCCCTCGTTGGTTTCAACCATTCCTCACGGCTGGAGGGGGGGACGAGTGTATATCTGGGCGCGCCCATTCTTCAACCCCAAAGGGTGGTTGCAGGCTCGGTTCGTTTCTTTCTGCCGTCTTGCTCGAAGGGGGCGTGATCCACTGGTGGGCGCGGCTTCTTGGGCTGGTTCATTCTCCCAAAGCCCGATTCCCGAGGGGGCGTGGCCAGTATTGGGTGAAGGCGTGGCTTGTATGCTGGGCTGTTCGCCAGATCGGGGCGCCCCTCGTTGTCTGCCCCTCAAGCGATGGGGTCTTTGGCCTGAATCCTGTCTCCTGAAAAGAGCTGCGTGCCTAGGAGGAGGAAAGCTGCCTGGGAAATGTTGGGAAGAGAAAGACCATTTAACTGATGGTAAATACCATTGGAAAAAAAAGAACCTTCCACTGCCTATTGATGTCCACATGCAACTTATTTTTTTTTCTGTCACCTGAAAGCGAATTTATAGACTTCCTTGTCTGTTGCCTTCTGGAGGGGTTGGGTGGCAGCTAATTCTCACCCCAGCCCTGAAAAAAATACAACCTAAGGTTGATTGCACTTGTAGTATACCATATCTGGAAAGCATCAGGTTGAGAAAGGCAGATTTAGCTCACTTCTGTCCATAACCAAACTGAAAGCAGTTGCACGAGGCTTATAATATAATGTAGACCATGCCATTTTTAGCGACAGACCTTTTTTCTTGATCCTAGTTGGCAGTGCGGGATTATTGTGAAGCTAAATGAGAGTGAGAGCCTTTTTGGTGTGTTGGTTAAGGCACTAGGCTAGAAACCAGGAGATGGTGAGTTCTAGTCCCGCCTGAGGCATGAAAACCAGCTGGGTGACTTTGAGCCAATCACCAGGAGACGGTGAGTTGTAGTCCCATCTTAGGCACAAAAGTCAGCTCCGGGACTTTGGGTCAGTCTCTTTCTTTCAGCCCATTCCATCTCAGAAGGTTGTTGTGGGGAACATAGGAAGAGTTGTACAGAATAAAATGGGATACAAATATAATAAATTAATAAAGCAAGTAAGAAGTATAGATAGTCCTCAACTTATGATCACAACTGGGGCCAGAATTTCCATTGCTAAGCAAGGTGGTTTTTGACTCAGTCACATAAAATTTTATGACCTTTTTTTGTCATGGTTGTTAAGGGAATCACTGTAGATGTAAAGTGAATCTGCTCTGTCCCACTGACATTGCTTGTCAGAAGGTGGATCATGTGACTCCAGGACGCTGCATCCATCATAAATACATACATGTTGCCATGCGTCTGAATTTTGATCACATGACCTTGAGGATGCTGTAACAATGACAAATGGGAGGATCAGTTGTAAGTCATTTTTTTCAGTACTGTTGTCACTTTGAACAGTCGCTAAATGAATGGTTGTAAGTCAAGGACTATTCTAAGTGTGGAATTCTTGAACTTCTCAAAGGAGCCCCAAATAGATTTTGCTTTTAGTTTCCATGTCACGTTGCGCATTAATAAGGCTCTTCTCTCCTTCCAAGACGGTGTTCTAAGGCCTTCCTACTCCTTTTTTGATTTTTTGCCAAGAATGTTCTCTTGAACTGGCTTGTCCTTCAGCTTTCTGGATAGTGAGAGGTGTCTGTCCACTGCCCTTTTTATGTTGTACTACTAGTGAACATGCACAAAAAGCAGTGCAATGTTAAAAGGGCATTGGCCAGCAATGCTCAGTCAGCTAAAATGCAACATGAAGGAAAGTCCTATATTTTGAATGTTTGGAGGCTGTGCGGTTGCCTCAAACAGGAATGGGAAATTCTATCTGGAATTTTTTTGGAGCTTTGCTGTGAAGCACTGAAACATTAATGCACATTCACCTATGTTACAGGTCCACAAAACTTTCTATGTGCTGATCCATGCATCCTTTGCCTATAAGAAAAAAGCCCCCCAAAATTTGCAAAATACTTTAAAAAATCTCTGATTATCGGGAAGGAGTTGTTTCTTTTGAGAGGCAAATGGGAAGCCTGATCTGCAGGAATGTGACTCCCCCTTGCAGTGCCTACATTCTTTTCATCTTGTGTGTGTGACTGCACACATTCCGTGTCTCTCCCTGTGCTGGCTTCCAGCACTGTGGAGGACTGCTTATCTCCTATTTTTACAAAAGACACTCTTTGACTCAGACCACTTGCAGCCGGCTGATGCTATCTGTGGAGATGGTTCTCTGAACTCGGTGAGACCAAATCTGTAGAGATGTGGAAGTAGTGTTGTTGGAAAAAGATGTGTTGCATGGTGAATATGGTTTAAATAGAGCAAATTCTTCAGTCTCCTCTTTTGGAAGTAAGGGAAGTTGTTTTTCTTATCAAGGAAAAATACAGCAGCTGATTGTGAACATGATTTTTTGTTCCTATGGCTTACGCTTTCGACAGTTGCCTTTCTTCAAGCGTTTTGCTGCTGACGTGTGCTCTGACTTCATTGCACTACTGTACTTCCCAGCTAGCAGTGCAATAGTATTGTCAAAGCACTTGCAAGCAGAACCTCCAGCGATGGCCTTGTGGTTGCTCTCAGTTTCTTCAACTCTACGTGGCTGGATGGAGCAGTTTAGGCGTAAAGCTTCTGGGCTCTCACATGACTGTTGATTAGAGGGTAAACTTTTAACGGGTCAAAGAATAAACAAAAGATTCTGGTCAGTAGGTCAATTTTGCTGTAGGGCAGCTTGGAGAAGGAAGTTGCTCCAACCAGTTTCTGAAATACCTGTAGAAGTCCAAAGGTCCTTTCAGTAAGCTCACAGTTGATTTTGTCCAGTTGATGATTCCTGTAATGACCCTGCCATTTGTCAAGGAGTGAAGGACAGAATCTGTCTCCCTCTAAAATTTTCAGTTTCCACTTTTGGTTGTCAAGCCTAGTCTAACCCTAACCTGTTGTATGAAATCTGCCCATTGTACTGAAGCAAGCCTGCAAATTCTGGTGAAATCACAGTGGTTTTATGTACTGTTTTTCTTTTATGAAGAATGAATTGGATGTTTGAAATGTGCAGTTAGGGCCTGAAATAGCATCTCGTAGCCTGACTGTAATTCCTTTCAACTTTCAAATACTTGGAGTACGTAGCAGGAGATACTTAAAATTCTTAGAGGCCTCTCTATAGATAATTTAGGGGAGGGAAATGCCTAAGCATGCCTAGACCTTGCCTGTAGTATTTGCCTATCCCTAAGTGGCTCAGCACGGGAAGCTGTAACTGTCATGCTGGAGGGCTGTTTACTACCTGGGGAGAGTGCCTACATGGAACAGGGTACATGAGACGACCAGTGAAAGGGGGGATAGGAGCACTGGAAAAGGAACTGTATATGTTCCTCTTTCCTCATAGTATGATGAGATCCTAGCTCTCTTTGGAGGATCTGGTCATCTTTGGTGGTGGTGCTATTTGTACTACAGGTAGTCTTCAAGTTATCACTCATCTGAAAAAGGGGACTTATGTCCTGATTTGAAGTTCTGATGGTCAGGCTCCCTTTGCAGTTATTTTATTTCTTTATTTACTAAACTTATCTGCCACCCTGTTTGCCACAAGCAACTCTGGGCAATGCAATTAAAAAGAACAAGATGGGGCGGGCAGGAATAAAGATGGAGTCATTGATCAATTGATCATCACCTCATCGATGGCAAATGGCTCTCCAGCCCCCAAACTAGCCATTAGAACCAAGTCTTCAGTTGTTTCCTGAAGGCCAAAACTTTACATGTTTGGCAACATGGCAGGAATTATAGCCATCTGCAGCATCCCCTAGTCACATGACCGCATTTTATAATGGTTTTGTCAAAAACTGGGACTTATTTCCAGTTTTTGGCAAAATTGCACCCATAATGAAGCAATGATTTGCTTAGTGACTGCAGCATTTGCTTAATTACTGTGGTGGCTGTTGTGTGACCCCTGCATTTACGTAACG
>JANHZU010004928.1:67797-78278 GCA_032468055.1 Acrochordus granulatus | reverse complement strand
TGCTGCGCGGCAACGCTGGGTCGCGATCCCGGGCCGCCGGCCTTCCAGCCGGCAAGCCGAGCTCTTAACCACTTGGGGTTAATATGCTCCATTTCACTGGCTACTTTAAAGATCAGGTTCTAAAACAGCAAATCCATGAAAATGTATGAAATTACACAAGGTATTGCATTTTTTTGACTAAGCTGCATGAGATAGCGGAGAGAGTTTCATCTTAAACAAAGCACTTTAAAAGCCAGGATTCTTCATATAGAAGAGCATTTTTACAACCCAATTTTATTATATTTAACAGAAAATGGAAGGGATAACATTGGCAAAACAATTAACTATTCAGTATGTATGCGTTGAATTTATACCTTTTCACATCAACACATTTTTCATCTGCATTAAGCAAGGCTCTATAGCATGAAATGAAAGATAAAGAAAGCTTAAGGTCATGAATTTTGTTGTAAAACCTATCCACCTCATACTGATGGCTTTCATTAGGCTGGAGCCTCTGTACATTCTACATGGGCAATGGCAAGGATTCTATTTTTTTTCCCAAATGCCAACTGAGACATTTCTTAAGTCTAATTAGATCTTGGGAAATGGTATCTCTAATGTGTTTGGCTATTACAATTGTTGGCAAACCATAACTCTATTCATCATACTTGATCATATGTGTCTATTCTAACCACAATTATACCATAGTAACATGTATTTGTGTTCCAACTTTGCATACAAGCATTCTGCTCAAATGCCTTTTGTTAATTTTATTATTTTGCTGAATAGATACATTTAGATGTGAAAACAATGAATATATCCATACATATACTGTGCCTCAGGTATCTTGATTACTTCTTCTTTTACATTAATGTCTCTTCTACAGATATCTAGTCTATATTAATTTGAATAGGTTCAGAAACTTATTTTGTTCTTTCATCCATTTCCTCATCAAACAATGGCTTTTTTTCTTTTGTGCAACATTATTGAAGAGATGTCCAGAACATTTTATACTGTAAGAACATTTGATGCCTGTTATGGCTATATTTATCAACCCAAAGAAGAAATATTAATAGGTCTTCTCCCTCAGGTTACATTGAAGAATATAACAAAGTTATCAAAAGCTGTTGATGGAAAAGCAACATAGATCGTACAATTTAAACTTTGGAAATGTGTCAGATGCTGTGTGTGAAGAAAAGAATTTGATTTCTCTGTAGGCTGAATTTCTGCATTGCCTTGGACAGCAATGTGGTGTCTTCAACAAACCAGCTTGCATTTATTTTTGTTTGGGATTTCTGCATTTATTGTTCAGTAAAAGTCATTATTTTCAATATCTGGCACTGTGAAGAAAATAGTCATTAGATTTTGCTAAGAAAGCAAATATAGGGCTTAGTATATTAGCCCCCATCCCAAACTGATTTGCAACCTTTTGTTGTTGCTGTTTTTGTATGTTTGCATTAGACCAATTTAGCTTTCACAATAAATGAAAGCTAAATTTGATAGAAAGGTACATACTTTTAACAGCTTTGCATTTGAACCATTTGTATACAACAAAATTTGTTAAATAAAAATTACTCCTAAGATTAAACTGCCATATAGCATGTGAGAAGGTCAGAATGAAAGACTAGTTACAGTTTCATTTTCTAGAAGTGTGGGTGGATGGTCTGGTGGTGATGGATGGTGATATGATGGTCTGGCTCATTGTTTTTCTATTTCTTCTCAGGTAATATTTTCTATGAAAAATGCAACATCATTTCACAGAAAAAGTTTGAAAGCATATAAAAACACAAGTAAGTAAATAGGTTCCAAATTTGGTGAGAAAGGTAACAGTATCAGTGTGCCTCGGCATACATTCATGCCAGTCACATGACCATGGAGGCATCTTCAGACATGCTGGCTCTTGCACTAGGAAATGGAGATGAACAATGCCCCTAGATTCGGCCATGACTGGTGTGGGAAACCTTACCTTAATATTTTCTATGAAAGATGCAACATCATTTCACAGAAAACGTTTTTTTTTATATGCTTAATGTGGATGCATGACTGTTCAGAAACTTAATTAGGAGTTTCATTTGAACTTCAAAAGAAAATCTACTTAATCAAGGTACTGATTGGTTTAAAGCGGCCCATTGAAATCTGACACTACAAGTTGATTTGGATGACTTTTATGTGTATCTTTAAACAGTTTTTCCAAACTGAGTCAAAAAACAGAATCAAGTAAATCCAGTTTGATAATCTGATGGTCTGAACTTAATTGATCTGAACTTTCAATTGCAAAAAATGCCTCCTCTCTGACCTTCACCTCTTTTTCCCCTTTGCTGAAATCCTTTGGAGTTTCTTCCAGAAATCTGCTTTCTTTTCTCTGTTACATTTGGAAAATCTAATGGTTACCAGTAGCACTATATAACAGAATAGCATCCTTCATCACCATCATATATCTCTCTGTCTTAAACATCCGTCCCTCCATCAAATTATATCTTCTGTCAGTTATCTATAATCTGCATCACTCTTAACTGCTCTCTCATCAATTATCTATCATATTATATAAACTTTTTATACTACAAAATATTAGTCTAGTTCAGACTTACAATAAAATAATCTGATATACTGCTTAGTTTGATTGATTGTGTGTCATCAAATTGGCATCAACTATACAGATAGATTTTCTTAAACATCTTACTAGTATTTTAGATTGAACACTATTTCAACAGAAATTGTTATTTCTTGTTAAATTACTTTCTTCTTGTCAGTCTTCGTACCTGTTGTAATATACCTTCTAATATTTCCCCTTTAAATAGTATGAGATCAATCCTTAATGACAGTGAAGGCTAATTATCAGACATGTCATAAGCAATTAATAAACTTTTATTGCTTTATGATTCAGATTTGACAATTTTCTAATCCCATTTCATTATTTCCTTTGCAAAAAAGATATTGTATGAAAGGACTTTCAAAAGCTTCTATTACCACTTATCTCACTGACTGTGCATTTTATAGACCTGGGACCTTATATATAAACTTTTTATATTTAGGGCTTACTTGTGATTAAGAATTTTGAATATTCAAAGTTTGAATGTTAGTGTTGGAGAAGATTCCTGAGAATACCATGTATTTAACAAAAGAAACAGATAATTGATCAGAGTAAAACCCAGAGTTTTACCTGAGATACAAATGAAAACGCTCAGATAATCATATTTCAGACATATTGTGCAAAGATCTAAGTATTTGCATATATAGAGAAGACTGTATTGCTGGGAAAGATGAAAGGTAAGAGAAAAGGATCACTAGCAGCAAGGTGAATGGACTCAATTACAGCAATGGAAGTTGCATCATTGGAAAACCTAAGGACCAAGTTGGGGACAGATCTTCCTGGAGAGAATCTATATATGCAGGTCAGCACCAACTTGATGGCATTATACACACAAACACACAGGCAGGTACACACTTAAGTTTTGAGGGTGGCTGATTAGAGATTTAATCTATTCTATAAAGTGCGGTTATTACAGTTTCCAGATTTCCATAAGACCTTAGTGAAGTTTTAAGCCTATTATGTGCAAAATAACAAGTAAATGTGTCTTTGTGTTTGTGTAGTGTTAATTAATATTTAAACTTTTGAGATATCTATGTTATTTAACTATCACACTGAAAACTGACTTGTTCTGATATGTAGATTGGGGTATATTTTTTGGTTTGGTTTTGCTTTTCTTTGATTATCATTATATCCATCATTCATAACTCTGAGAATAAAAAGGAAAAAATTGTGTAAAAAGAAATGAGTTAAGAGAACAAATCAGACATCGGCCAGCAGCTTTAAAACCCATAGTGATTTCATAATTTACTTCAATATTGAATAAAACTAAAACCTGGGAACAAAATTTGTCTGCATAAATTGAACATTTATTACTCATCTTAAGGAGAGTAATTTACCTGGATTAACAAAAATATTTGCAGGGAACACAAATGAGTAATACCAGCACACATTAACAGGGATATCCTGGGTGGCAATAAAGAAGGAGCACTCTATGAATATCTCTTGTGTTATCGATGGTGTGTAATGAGGGTTTGGTTTGTGGGTTTTTTCACAATAAAAGAGGGGCAGTTGGAGCTTAGCTAATTGTTGTGATGGCAGCTGTGTTATTGAAGGGACAGATTATGGTGAAGGAAAACAACAAAGGAGCAAAATGTGAAAATTGGATGGAAGCCTCCTGGATGGAGGCTGCAAAAGATACCATGTGGTGATAAGCAACAAAGAAGACCAGTGATGGAATCGACAGTATTCTGGTAGCAGTACTTTTTGAGCAGCACAGAATATTGCGTGATTTGACTGCTTGAGCAATGGGCTAAAGGTTGCTGTTGTAGAAACTAGAATTGTAGCATGACGAGATTACTGGACGTTGCATCTAAGAGCAAGAAAGTCATCAGGTAGGTGGAAGAAGTTCCAGGACTGTGACAAGATTTGAAACAGCATCAGCCTGCTGGAATATAATATTTGGGATTGTTCTTTATCCTGCTGTTGATATTTCTACTGTTGTGCCTCTGGGCAGATTTTTGGAAGGACTACGGAAGGAAAGGAATAGTTTGAAGTTCTCTCAATTGACTGGCAAGGAATTAGCTATCCCGGATGGAAGAGTTTTAAACCTGAATATTACTTTGCAGATTTTCTTTCATTATTTCCATGGATGGTAAGAAAGAGGACAGAGGTGAAGATTAATGGCACATACCTGATCCAGTTGTAATATTAGAGGATATGGGCATGGGATGAATGAATCATAATGTCAAATAGATGGAAAAGAGCCTTCCAAAACTTGGATGTAAATTGAGAGCTGGATCCAGGAGCACATACACATAAATGTATGTATGTATGATCCCCACAAACATCAACAAGTGATTTAGAAAAAGCTGTACATTTTCTGAGCTGATGGCCACCAGAGCATTCTAAGCACCCAAATGCAGTTTTAAATATGCCGTGAAGTCTAGTTCTGTTGTCACAGCAGAGTTGCAATATCTTCTCTTTTAAAGTAAGGGGAACATATAAAACAGGTGTTATTAAAAAAACACACTCATTAATGAGAGCGAAAGGTGAAGAATCAGTGTGTGGTACTCCTTAGAGATTGTCAATCAGAACTCTTGCATCCATAACCTATTGTTGTTGAACTCTAATCTGTCCTAACAGATCTATCTTCTGCCTCCCATCTTTCTTGAGAGTTTAATCCTGGCTGCAGTTTAGTGGTAGGGAGGGTTGAGAATGGAAGGTCATATTCAGGTTGATGAGACAATGCATCTGGTACTTGTTATGTGATTCAGGAATATGAGTGATATATCAGTGGAAACAGGAAAAAGAATTGTGCCCCGTTGATCTTTCTATGTGTGAAGGATTGTGCTTTATGCAGGATTTTGAAATTTTTAGGATGTTTGTGAATACCTTATGTAGTTTTTAGCAGAATATTTCAATAGCTGCATCAACTAGCTGTTCTATATGCAAATACTGTGGGATATATGTACATTTTAAATTCATATTAAACAAGGATTTAATGAGCAATCTCGAGCTTAAATTGACAAGGCTTTAAATCACTATTTATGTGTGTGTTGACCTCTTGTCAGCTTTCTGAAATTTAACAATTCAAATTCAGAACTTGGTTTTCAGTAAGATCAATAGCTGGTGCTACTGGGCTAACAATATGTGAAGTTACTACACAGCTTATTTAAACTATAATTAATGATAAACATAGTTTGGGCGAGCCTCATTAAATAAAATAGTATTGTCCAATTGGTTTATGTTTGAAAGTCATGTTAATAATGGTTCATGAATTTTGCTGAGCATTTGGGAATTAATTTTGGCCATACATAATGTACTACATAATCAACACATCCATCCCCTGGGTGATTTTCAGATCTAACAGCATAAATCTTATTTTTCCTTCCCCCACATCCCCATTGTTACTATGCACAGAAAAAACAGCTTATTGATTTTCTGGAAGGCTGTCATCCTTCATCTAACTAATGTGTTATTAGAATTGTGCTCACTTTTTTGAATAAACTTTACATTGCCCAAATGGCTGCAATCTGATGAAGTCACATTTAGTGACAGCTGAAATAAGGCATGTAGTGACATTTTGTTAGATATCATAAAGAAAGCTTTTTTAAAGTATAGAATGCAAGAGCTTCCTTGCTCATATCATATTACTAATGTGATCTCCCTTGAAGGGTAATCTGTCTCTTTCAGCTATCTACATGTTATAACAGCCATTCCCAAGTAAATCTGAGCTCATCTTGGTAGTTAGATAGATAGAATAACAGTAGCCAAAAGGGTTAGGGTGCTGAAAAGAGTTAGGGTGCTGAAAATGCTGAAAAGAGCAATTTTGTCATATGCTAGAATGTTCTTAGTTCCACAGTATTGCTTGGATATTTATTATCTACTGAATGCATTCACATAATAAATCTTTGCTACCAACTGTCATGCCCTTCCCTCCTCTTTTCCTGCGATAGGGTGTATTTTTTTAGCAGATTATTTGGTTCTATGCCATTGTTCAATGTTGGAGTTTTTATCAAGATGTGCAAGGATAGGTAGGTGATTGCATTCACTCATTTCCTTGAGTTATTTACTTGTGAAATACCTGAAAGAAGTGAATTCATAGTGGAAGGCAAAATGGTATGTAATTCACTATAGAGGCTGTAATGCATGTTATACCACAGTGTTGCTCATTTTATTATAGAATTTCTTATTAACCATACTACTTTATGTGAGCAATACCTGATTATGTTGGGCCCAGAAGTTAAGATGGATTTGGTAAAAACTTGAGTGGGATAGCTTTAAGGAATTCCTCTAATAAGGAAGACTGTCTGGTTGATTGAGAAGTCCAAAAAGAAAATTCCAGGACAATTCTATAACAAATCATTCCCATGCTGTTGCTTAGAAAAAATCAGGTTGCATCCATGAGATAACCAGGACTTGAGTTGGGCTCAGGTAACCTGTGTTTATGTTAAAATATACTCATATAGACTACACATCTTCCCTTAAATCTGCGCATTTTAAGCACTCGGTTTTCTCCCTGTACAAGGTGTGGACTGGGTAGGAATCAGAGCACAGAGAGAATGGAGAACTGGAAGTATGTAAGTCTTGTGCATTAACTCACTAGCTGAAGAAAGCAGAACAAGAGTAGCTATTCAAAACTGCTGTCTTTCTGTTCTGCTCTAGAGCAGTAAATGCTAGTAATATAACTCCCTACCCTAAAAGGCTTCAGATATTTGGGAGTGAATTGGCATTTAAAGAGTCAATCGCTTTGGGACAAAAAAAAAAGGAATTTCTCAATGCTAAATAATTCACTTCTGCAATAAAGGTGTGAGACTCAAGAGGAGGAAATATAGGAGGGCAATTCTCAATGCTGGGCTAAGGTTGATGCTGTCCTTAGCCCATAGTGGGGTGATTCTCAAGTTGGCAAATAACATCTTAACCCAAATTTCCAATACAGATTCCTTAGCATTATAACAATACAACTCTGGCCCAGCTTTAGTCCAGTGTTTCTGGATATTTATTTCTAGATTTGGACTTAGTTCCTTCTTGCTGGGCAAAAGTATCCTGTTTTCACCAGCTTCACTGTTGACTGCTATTTTAATTGTTATGTAGAATCTATTTCTATGAGTTGAAAACTATATTAGGAGCAGCTGGATGTATTTAGCAGGAGCAACTTTCTGTTCTGTTTGAGCTCCTCAAAAGCCATTCTCCCCACTTTCCCAATGTAGGAAGAAATCATTGCACAACCCACATTTTTTTGGCATTTGCAAAAATTGGAGTGGACTATTGGCTGTTGTTGCAAGTATTGTAGTAACTGGCTGGAGGCCATATAATCAGGTGACAGTGAGTTGTACAAACTGCAGGATTACTTCATAAAAAAAATGTGCATATAAGGTCCAATTGCCATTTTGGCATTAACTGGCATTTTAATAACTTTATAATCTGCCCATCTCGATAAACAAATTGTAGGCAAATTGTAACTCTAAGATTGGATTGCATCTATTTCTATAGTTTTAAAGAAGAGGCTTGTGGCTAAAACTTTTAAATCAGCAGAGAGTGTTGGAAAAGAGTACTGGCCTAGACTTGCAGGACAATATTAGAAAGTCAAACTTATCTTTAGACATTCATTTCAGGAAAAATCAGCAGTGAATTATGGCCTTCTTGTCAATTTATATGCTCTGTATTCTCTTATAATTCATAATGTGTCTGGGCTTGATTATTTGAAGCTGAACAAGGACTTATTTTAAAGGACTTACCTATAATATGACCTCATCAGTCACAAAAATTGACAAGCCTGAAACAAGCCAACTTGTCTGGTGCTTAATACTTTAGGAAGCTAAATGAAAGAATTCCATCCGTTTAATTATTTATTGAATGAAAGTAAGACTGTTATGCTCATGTGAGTTGGACTTGATGGATCTTGAAGCCTAGAAACATGATGTATGAAGCATTCTCACAACAATTTGCCTGCCTTGTTTATAATCTGGGTTACTTTTATAAATGCACATGCTGTTCGAGATTGGATAGGGATAGCTAAACAGTCTCTTCTCTGTTTCTATCTTTTCTTCATTCAAATGTATTATTTTAAACCCTAGTATTTTTTTGCAGATGACAGCTGAACGAGATTTGCAACAAGTGTTTATGAGACTCTGATTTCTGGCCCTTCTCTATGGATTTCCTGGCTGCCCATCTTCCCACACATTCGAAGCCAGGAATCAATGTGTTCTTTGTTAATGTAGCAAAGAGAAATACTTTCAAAAGTACTTTCAAAAGAAAGTATTTTTAATTAAAACAAGTCAGCAGGTAGATGGTACTCTAGAATATAATGTTACAAGTTATTGATACTAGTTCATGGAACCTATACTACTAAATTTCAGTGGCATGAATGACAATACTTAAAGGGTCTCACAATTAAACTATTAGCCTGAAGTTGATCCATGTCCATAGTTCCCCTGCTAAAAACTTTCAGGCAGATAAACAACTTTTGTATTTGGCCTTGAGTTGCATACTTGTGGCCTTATTTCCCCAAAATTATGTGAAGCCATAATTGATATATTAGTTTATTAAACACAACTCACTATCTTTTAGATGTTCAAAAATTTGTTTACATCAAAAATTTTGCTTATCTGTGTGAATATATACATTTTGATAGATATATTCAGAAGTACAAGGGGTCACAGATGTTCACCTGATGAAAGCAAACTCATGATGCAAAATCTGCCCCTTTTATACATTATTGTGATGTACAGTGCACACATGTTCAAAAGGAAGAGCACAACAGTTTTAGTCATTTTGATAAATGTGCTGGGTTTAATGATGGTAATGATATATAAATAGAAGTCTTACTCATGTGAAGAAAGAAAAAGAATGTGAAAGCAAAAGAAACCATGTTTCAGCCTTATATCTTCCAAACCTGATTATTCCATGCAGTAGGAAGGTCTAGAGCAGGGGAACACTGATTTTGCCAACGGATCTTCTTCTCCTTTTCAGGTATACTTTATGAGCAACTTAAAGGCACTCCCATGGGCTTGCCAATCTCTGAAGTGACTGCCAAATTAGTCCTCCAGAGACTATACAACAGGTCTTCAAGACATTTAAACCAACACTATGGTGCCATTACATTGACAATTTTGTCATCATAAAGAAGGATATTTTGGATGAATTTCACAACTTGCTAAACATTCTAACCTGACTTTCAGTTCACTAGAGAAGAGGAGGTAGATGGGAGACTACCCTTCCTAGACATCCTCATCAGCAGAAACCAGGATGGTACACTTGGCACTACTGTCTACAAGAAATTGACCAACACATGTACATACTGGACTATAGCAGCAACCATCCCATGACCCACAAGAGGAGCTATGAATGAACTCTGTATGGGAGGCTGAACACACATTGTAACAGCTGGGAGGCACAGCAGTCAGAGGTGAGGTACCTCAAAGAACAATTTCAGCACAATGGATACCCACACTTTTTTTTATTACCATGTCTGGTCAGCCAACTGATGGATGGTGGATCAACACACAGCCACAACTGAACCAAGGTTTAGGTTCCCATTGCCATATATAAATAATGTGTTGGAGGTGATGGAACAAGTGGTTTGGGACTTAGGGTTGGGGGTCATCCACTGCTCGACAGCTATTGTGCACAGTTTAGTCATGTATTGTAAAGACCCCCTGGAACTAGGGGAAAGATCAGGGGTATCTTTAAATCAGGTAGATTTAAACTGCATTCCCAGTGCAGATTGCCAGCGTGATTGAGACAAACTGGGTGCAAACTAGACACCGGGTTGAAAGAGTATAGGACAGTTGTGAGAAAGGAGGAACCCCAATCCCAGGTAGGAATGCATAGTCTAGAGCACAATTATACCTTTGACTATGCATCTATCACTATTTTGGGACATGTGAACAGTCAAACCATATGTGAGGATACTGAAGAATGGGAGATGGTAAAGAAATTAGTTAATAGATGTATAGAACTTCCCACTCCC
>JANHZU010004928.1:34592-55419 GCA_032468055.1 Acrochordus granulatus | reverse complement strand
AAAAGACTGTGATGCTGGGAAGGATTGAAGGGAAGAGGAGAAGGGGAAGGCAGAGGATGAGATGGATGGATAGCATAATCAGTGTGATGGGCATGAGCTTGGGAAGACTCCGGGAGGCAGTGCAAGACAGGGGGGTCTGGCATAATACAGCCCATGGGGTCATGAAGAGTCGGACACGACTGTGTGACTGAACAACAACAAAAAAACAATTTTTTAAAAAAAAACCTTCTCCAAATTTTGTTATCCTAAGAATATTTTCAGAATGGTTCCATGATTAATCTATGTTGATCTGATGAACTGAGATTTTGATTTCAGTTAGATTGATATTTTCTACTCACCTGTCATCACTGACATTTCTTTTCACAAAGACACCCATGTACAGAAGAGGCAATCAATCTTCAGTGCCATTTTCAAGATTTGAATAGATTCATGCAGGAAAAAAATAGTTTTTCTGTCTAACTAATCCTAATTTATTTATAACTTTAAAGCCAGAGGAAAGCAGCTTTTATTGGCTTACCATTTTTTCCAGACACTAACATTTTTAGTGTTTCTTTGAATTCCTTCAACATATAGTTCTACACTCAGAAATTACTATGATGGCAGGCAAAAGTTTTATATGATCCCCCACCTCTCTCACTCACACAGACACAAGCAGACTTTC
The DNA here is from genome assembly GCA_032468055.1 of Acrochordus granulatus. NCBI lineage: Eukaryota > Metazoa > Chordata > Lepidosauria > Squamata > Acrochordidae > Acrochordus > Acrochordus granulatus. The sequence goes on along the minus strand of JANHZU010004928.1, from coordinate 54,758 downwards.
TCAGAGATTCTTCTCACTCTTCCTAACTTGATTATTTATTCCATTTCTTCATAAAAATTGTGCTCTGGATATTCATCTGAAAACTGTATTTTGCTGAGATTCTGGGAGATGTTAAACTACAAGCTAAGATTTGGTCCATTTTTTTTTCTTGGGCAACGTTAAAATGCCAACATATTCTCTTTTATATCTATTATCCATCTCACCCACATATCCACAAAGCTTTTCATTTCAATACAAGGGGACAGATGTTCAACAATAGATAATAGATCTATACAGTATTTCAATGAGCCTGATTTCCTTTTCACTCGGAAACACAGAAGAAAACAAGAAGAAATTCAAAATTATTCAAGAAACTACAGTAAGGTTACTCACTTCAAGTTTCAAATGAGTTGAGTTTCAACTTAACTCTTAACTAACATTAAAGTTGATGTGATGTTTGACAGTAAGCACCAAGCCAGAAACAAACAAATGAAATAAATGAGACATGATTCATTCCAATAGTTTATCTTTCAAGAAAAAAAATTGTTTCCTGATCACTTTTGTATTCTTTTGTACGAAACTGGAATGCAGTGTATTATATTACAGTATGGTGTAATTATTTATGGAATTTCAGTACCAGCAATTAATCTTAAATATTCAAGGCTATTCACACACTTTAAAATAAAATTCCAAATACAGTGTAATTCAATAAAATCAGTCTCTATAATTAAAGCAAGACAAAATTAAGGTAACAGCAATAATAAACTTGTTACTATATTGAAAGTGAGAGAAAAGAAAAATGATTTTTAAAATATATTGACAAATGATATGAAAGATCTGGGGCATAAAGATCTTCTAATTTTAGTTCAGCTTAACTAAAAGGCATGAAAATAGTCTTATTAAGTAGGGAATCCAGCGAAGTATCATGGCTGAAGAATATAAGCTTCAAACAATGTGCTGCAAATTTTTCCTGGATAAAATCATCATTCGAGTTTACTCCTTAAACTTAGGACTTTAAAGATGCATATGGAGTATTGAGTTGGGCCAAAACAAATTGGAAGTCGCTGAAGACTGTGTAGCTCTGGTTTAATGTGACTGTATTTGCAATTCTTTCCAATAATATTGTTGCCTTTTAAAAAAATATGTTAAAGTTTCTTGACCATATCAAAACCAGTGCCATCTGTCACATAGTATCATACCATCATCAAAAATAACTGGAACATGGATAATTTCAGAAAGCTATCTTTGCCCAAATTTAATCACCTTTTGACCAAGCTTGGAATTATGGATAATTGGTATATGTACGTTGTAAAATTCTGCATAGTATCATCATCCCAGGAAAGATGATTGATGATATCAATCAAATGAGTTTAGCAGAGTTTACCATTGATACTCCTTTCCTGGAAAGATAAGCAAAAAGTAGTTCTTTCTTTTCTAGCAAGTGGTTTGTTCTTTACAAAGCTGATTTTAAAAACTATTTTAGGAGAAACATTTTTTAGAAAGCATGCAAAGCTAATTATAATCTTAGGAGTTTCATCATCTACAATTTAAATCAGCATTTTCCTAAGTAGGATTGTGAATTTTGCATATTGCATGTGCTGTGCTAACCTTTATCATGGAAACTAACTGAAAAGGCTAAGCTAATTTGCATATTTATTTATAATATAATTTAATATTTAAGATATTTCCTACTGTACATTTTAATCCATTAGTGTATTTTATGCTATATTTTGCAGAAACTAATGCTGGAGTAAAGTTTCCTATGGAGATTTTTTTTTAATTGGGGTGAGCAACAACATTTCTCAAAGGAGAAATAAACAGGTTGATCAATCATCTCTGCACCTGCATTTGTATGTAACATTAGTCATGACTAATAATTATGGAGCTTTGAAAAGTTAAATATAACAACTTATATGAGTGAGTAGCCCTGCACATTTTCTACCAATACAATTGGATCAAAGTTCAAATACCATCATAAATGTTATGGTCTGGATCTGCTCACTGTATTGCATTATACTCCAAGTAGGACCACTTGGTGAAGGTAAGAACATCACAATGGTAAATGAGGCTGTATTTCCTACTATACTGGAAACAGGTAAGACAACAGTTTTTACTTTTGATTGCACAGGAATATTAACTGCTTAATTCAAATTTATTATAGCCTCCTCAATCCAATGGATTCTGGGTGGCATTCAAAACAAAAGAAAATTCATAAAAATATAAATCCACAAATACAGTCCAGATTAAAATTTTCTAAAAGCAATAGAGATTAAACAACTTTCCTCCCAAATACTCTGACTACATTAATACATTAACCCAGACTTGGGACCAAAGTCAGGAGTCTAGAAGAGACTTCTTTAATTCTATTAACACAGTAAAGCAAAGCTTATAGTAGTGAAGTGTATTTGATCATTTTATTGATCAGAATGATGGTAAATTTAAGATGTTGCTCTCTTTCAGTGTTCCCCATATTGGCTGCCCAGGAGGAGAAATGCATTAAGGCTAATTCTTCAACAGCAAAATTGTATTCAAGTGGAGTATAGACAACCTAATCTTTCAGTTTCAAGTGGTATAGTTTCCCGAGTTAAGATATTTTTTATTTGATTTATATCCTGCCTTTATTACTTTATTATACTTAGTGAACTTCCACCTCCAGTTATGATGCTTAATAACAGGAAACTTTCCTGATGTTGATTTGAGCCCATAGTGAGATAGATGGCATATAAATTTAATAAATAAATAAAAGGAAACATAGACTGATACTGTCTTATTATTCTCTTGCAAAATGCTTATTAATCATGGTCCAACTTAAAACCATAATATATTAAGCTGGTATTAGTATGCCACTTTCCATTCTTACTTATCTGTACTAATTTAATCTAAGTCAAACTATATTTTTGTATTTAGGAATGAGAAAGTCAAGCAGTGAAAAAGACAACTTAGGCCTGCCTGCCTGCCTGTTCAGTCATTTTCTCACACAAAATAATTATCTAATATTCTCGACCAGAGTATGCTACTCAGTCAATCTTTAGTAAAGCCCTATTCCCGAAGACATTTGAATCCAACTAGAAGTCCATTTCCTTCAAGAGCCAGTTCCTTCTAATGTGGATTCACAGATGTGGAGTATTGTTTTATTTTTCTTTTAGCCTTCTATCCAAAGTGGTTATGTTGCTCTGTAGTTTTTTTAATACAACACTTAGAATGAAGTATATTAAAAGGCAAATTGAATATTAGGAAAACCACAATTAAAACAAAGATGAATAAAACCATGCATGACTGAAAAGAGTCAACTCACAAGTGATCATCTGCTGAAATTTTGGTAAAGTAAACCCACCTGAGCTACAAGCCACTAATCTCCTGTAGTATACAGCTGTTTACTTGGAACCTGGGCACCAAGCCATCAGAGCAGAATTATTACCCCAAAAGTGTCTGACATTGCTGTTTTGTTTTAAACCATTTGACTAGATAAGAAAAACTGTATGTTCTTTTTCTCTCCTTGTTTGTTGCAGCCTTTTAGGCTAAGAGGACATGGAAAAACTTGTTCAAATAGTCACAGTTGACCAATTTATATTAAATATGAATTTAAGACTCCTTTAAAACTAAGTTGTTAGCAGGGTAGACAGTAATTATTGTACAGTTTATCTTATGCCTCTGATTTGATTAGAGATTAACATGAAGAAGTTGAATTTTAAAACTTTATTAATGCCTATGGATAATGAGTAGCAGCTGGTCTGATGGTAAGTAATAACTCTCAAAAGAGTGGGCATAAAATAAATTTCCTTCATTCATTCTATTCCTGCTTAACTGGAAGCTTGTATAAATGTACATTTCATTTTTTATTTATTGAAAAGCTGGCACCCCAGGAGTTCGACCCTTATTTTATTCACATTGCAGCAACACCATGAACCAGCCTGGCATGAGAAAGTCACCCTGAGGAATCTCTAGTCTATTTTGTGTTTTCAACTTCTTTTTTTAAACTGCCCGTGCATCTTCCTTGGAAAATATGCTTTGTTAAGGGGCCTGATTTTAAGGAGACATGGAAGAATGCAGGAATATTTGTTCTTAAAACTAAAGTACTCCAAATTCAAATGAAGGATAAACAACCTTTTGATGAACAAGGGAAAGACTTAATCTTTGGGCTAAGGCAGAATGAGAACCCAAAGTGAACAGTCATGAACAAAGATACATCTGGGATCTATGTGTTTTTCTGCATGCTTTAAATTATCTTAAATTATTTTAGGTCATCCTTTCAAGTCTTAAAATTGGAGACAATTGTAGTATAAGGAAGTTACAGAGTTGCAAACTAATAGGGGTATGTGTTGTACTAGGTATCATATACTTCTGATTTAATATACATAATTTAATATACTAGGCTAACATGAGATTGGGTAATTTGTGATTCAGTTGTTATGGCAAGTTTAAACATTTGTCTGTCACATCACAATTGATTGTTGTTGTTCAGTCACGGAATTCATCTAATTGAGTATGTAATTTGGAAAATAATTTTCTGACTTTCAAATGGTGAAAAGAAAAATATAAACTCTGCAAAGAACATTGACCAAGGATAAATTTGTGTTTCTTAGGCATTCACAATATTACTACAAGCCATTTGAAGAAATACAGTTTAGTTTCTTTTTCACACATTCTTTTGAGAGAGAAACAAGTACAATTTGATTTCAGGGTCTTTACTGTGGCACATTATTAATTAACTAGACTAAGGATTAGATGGTTAGTTTAAGAACTACTGATTTATTTAAGAAAGAAAGAAAGAAAAAAAGAAAAGAACTTGTTCAGGGGATTATCTCTCCAGATAATTTCTTAAGTAGTGACCATTGAATATAAATAAAATTGACAGCGTTAAGAACAAAATCAGTCATTGGAAGATCACTAATCCTTCCTTAGAATAAAATGCAAACCCTTTGCTTGGGTTCCAAAACAAAGCTCAGTTGCCTTGAGCTGGGTATCTGAAATACCCTTTGAACGTGTTGGAAATGTAATGAATTCTTCGTCCAGCATTTTTTATTTTTGCTGTTTTGGCCACATCAATAAAGATCAGATTTAAAATCCACTGTTGCTGAGATGATAGGAACCCCCTGAAGTTTGTAAATCAAGATGAATAAAGGCCATACTGAGCAATATCTCAGGAAGATTTATTTCTCCAAAATGTTGGAATCAGGAAGAAATTAAGCTTTATTTTATTAAAATCAAATGAAATGAAATGAATGGGTATGTGTAATGACCATATTCCACCAGATTAAGACATGGAAGTAATGTAGTTAGCCTTGTTGAGGTATTTCATATTGCCTGGATGCAATATGAAACTTGCAATTGCCAGAACAAGCTTCTGTACATGCACAGGAGTCTAATCAAGCACTACTAGATACTGACTATTGTAAGGGATATGTGGAGTCATTTTCAAAAAGAGACAAAGCAAAGAAATGCAACTGCTTTACATTTAGAAATAAGGGGCTAAACTGCATCACAAAGCAGCTTTGAGGGGATGGCTCACATGAATTCAACCAAGCAAAGTACTTCCTGAAGGTGCTTTGGGGTCAGGTGTATATAATTACTGATTACTTATGTAGCCACTTTTCCTTTTTGTTGTATTACAATTTGCTGACAATTTACGTGGCTTCTGGGGCTATATCTAAAACTTTGAAAAGCTGTAACTTTGGCACCTCAGCATAGAGTTTCCTTTTTCTTTTCTTGATTTTGAATGCCCACCAAAGAAGACATTCTTCTTCTATCCCATTCATTGCATACTGCAATCAGATACAGAACCACTGGCTTCATCTTCCCTTTTGTTAAGCGTCTGTGAGTAGTAGACATGCAAAGGTTTCTCATATTCTCAACTACTTCATCTGGCCTCCATTTAAGTGAAATTCTTAATTTCTTGCTTTGACATTGTTGCTGTACTGTATGTATAGCTATTAATGCTTTAAAATTGGCATCTCTGACAGTGGCGATAGCAAGAGAGCAGAATCTGAATGCCCTTCAGATGGCCTTATTGTACTACTGTAATTCCAGAGGCATTTTAGGATGAAGAAAAATGTTGGCTGAAGCACTGTTTTCTGGCTACCAAGTTTTTTCAAGTTTGAGATGATTTTCAAGCATGTATTTTTATTAAAACAGTAGAAAAGGAACCATTTATATTTTTGAACTTGAGGTTGCCTCCTCTTTTCCCACCCTCCAAATTTGGGAGGAAAAAATTATGGAGATACTTGTTATACAATCTTTTAAAGTTCAATATACATACCCAAAAGTAAATAAATGCAAGTGCTAGCAAGGTAAATACAAATATTTTGTTAGATTTGTCTTGAAGACTAATCACATCTAACACTCTAATCTTCAAGCATTTTGGAAGGTATCCAATATTTTTTTCTCAGAGAGAGGAGAAACAGAAAGATAAACAGGGAAAAGACAAGACACATCTAATAGTCAAGTAGTGGTGGAGAGACCCAGGCATGGAAGACCCAGGAATGGAGAGACCCAGGCATGGAAGCTGGCTGGGTGATCTTGAGCCAATTATTTTCTCTCAGTCTTCAACTGTACAACTGTACAACTTTATTTACCAGCCAGTGCTGGACCAGTCTGGTAGGTTATGATCAATAACCAAATGAATACACCTTTATCTAGTAGTAGAATCATTTAAGATGATAATGATTATAATAATTTGCAGATGTGTACAACATGCATCCCTAAAACTGTGAATTCATCCTGAACACATATCTAATATTCACACATTGCATACAGCACAAGAAATGTGTATATTTTTTCAGCAATTTCAACACATGTCCACTCTAGGAGAAAATCTGTCTAGCTATTGTTATCATGCTAAAAATTATATCAGAATATGAAAAGGCAATTGTTTCAGTACTACAGTGTACAGACTACGAACGTTACTCCTGATAGTAATGAGCAATTTACAAAAGTTATTCATTGCAAGGTATATTTGTACAGCATTGCTGATGCTAAGAAACAACTTTTTTTAAAAAAATATATAAAAGATCTGAAAATAATATAAAGGATCTTTAGAAATACAGCATACACAGAATTAGTTAAAATTCCTCGTGCGCAGTAAATATGATAGTATGAACTAAACATACAGTGGTGCCTCACAAGACGAGATTAATCCATTCCAGATTAATTAGTGCGAAATGCTTGTAAAGAGAAACGCAGTTTCCCATAGGAAACAATGGAAAGTCAGATAATCCATTCCACGCCACCAAAAATATTCCCCAAAAAATCATTTTAAATGGAATTTGAGGTAGAAATGATTGTCCCTAACATATGAAACAAGTAACCATGATTAACACACGATACAAGGCAGAAATAGAGCAAACTAACCAGCACTTACATCCGTAAGTAATGCTTCGAGGCAGCTTCTGGCCTCGGCTGCTGCTGGCTGCTGTCACTTTAAAAGGGCTTTTTTTTCTCTCAGCTTTCCGGGTGTCGTGGGCGATTTGAAAGTGCTTCTTTCCTCTGTACTATGAGGGGAGAAGCGATGAGGGGGGGGATTTCTGCTTTATTTGGCGTGCACGTGGCCTGAAGAATATCCTGGCGTGAAGAAGAGGAGAGGAGGGGGAGGGGACTTCCTGGAGATTGAACCCGGAGTCTGAAGTCTCAGGGAGTTCTCTCTCTTGAATGCCTTTTGCTTAATTTACGCTGTTTATGCAGTGAGAGAGGAGAGCTCCGTTGTGAGATTTCCCACGTGAGCTGATCATGCGGTGCTCATTGCGATCAGGAACATCAACCTGCCGCCATGCAGCAGCATAGGCAGAAAGCACACACACGCACTGCTGTCCATATGGGAATGGAGTAAACTATGCAAGAGGAAAGTTGGCAGAATGTGCACGTGTGCTTGCTGTGTGGGCAGAACTCTCGCGCGGGGTTGCTGTCTGCAACAATGGAGTAAAGCATGAGGTAAGAGTTGGCAAACATGCGTGTGCGCTTGCTGCGTCGGAAGAACTCTCGCGCAACGTTGCCTGAACGGGAAATACAGAGCATGCTTATTGATGACGCACAAGGTTTGGCACCAAGTTTCCTCGTTTCGTGAGTCATGGCTCGTCTAGTGGAATAATTTTGATTAAATTTTTTTGCTCGTCCTGCGAGTTTCTTGTGAGTCACTCATCTTGTGAGGTACCACTGTATGGTATAATATAATATATATATAATAATACAAACTAAACCTTGAATTTGCATATTCAACTTCCTAACTCTACTGTAAGTTGACCTTTCATTAAAACTTGGAATCTAAATCTCCGAATGTTCCTTCTAAATTGTATGGAGGTAGGTCCAAAACAAGTAAGCACAATCTATTCCTCTAGGAACCCTTCCGTGCATGCATTCAAAATCTTTCAGAAGATAAACTGAAAATATTTGTGGTGGCTAGATCTAGCCTGAGAACATTCAGAGAAATGAAACACATATACTTAATCCTGTTCTCTTCAGCAACTTCGACAAAAATCCTGGATGGTTTTGAACAATGTCCCATAGAATGGATTCAGGTCCCCTGAAAAAAAAAAGTTAATTGAAACTGTTACAGCATTTTAATTTGTAGGTATGAAGGAAAACTTTTCATCGATGTTACCAGAAATATCTTCCAACTAATGAGGATTGCCACCTTGCAAGTAAGTTCGAAGAAGAGTGGTCTTAGTCTAGTATTTTAGTTATACTCAGATCCAAATGCTGCTATAAGGAATGTTGCAACACTGAGCTGGAGTTCAGAAAAAATGAGCACTTTTTGTTCCAGGGTGGTTTTGGATTTGTGTTTCTCAGAGTAAATGCTCCATCCACGATAGAGAAAACAACAGCCATTTCAAAAGCGGTTTATCGTAAGCATTATGGAACATATTCTGCCCAAATAATAAAACATCATATATAGATGCAGTCATGCCCTTGTTTGAATTCTTTCCTGGCTGTCTAGAACTATATTGCAAAGGTAGAAAACCATAGCCTGATTAGATTCTGCCCTACTTCCTGCTGAAGGTTATTTCTTTGGCTAATTGGATTTTAAAATTAGAAATATATACTGATAGTTTAACTTAATTCAGTGTCTCTCAGACCAGATTGGATTTATTTTCCTCAAGTGATAAACTGAAGTTATTTTGTTAGATATGCTTTTCTTGGGGTCAAATGAGATACTACACAAGTCGTGCATTCTCTTGACTCTTTATCTCCACTTTTCAAAGTAAAAGGTAGCTTTGGAGAAGTAGAGAGGAAAAGGCAGAAAAGGTGACAAGAGCACTTAATCTTTTGTACTGCAAACATTTTCCTTCAAAATGACCCAAACTACTTTTTATTGTTGTTGTTACATTTGTATTATTATTTACTATGTTTATAAAGCCACTTGACTCCATTATGGTTCTGGGCAGTATACAGTACCATATTAAAATGTAATTTAACAATTTAAAAAACATAAAAAGACAGAAAGCACAACAAGCATCCATAAAGATCCCACAACCTTTAAAAAGAGCCATATAACCACATCCTCTCTTGCCCACAAAAATAAAACAGCAACAACAAAACCCAGAAAAACAGCTTCAGGTAAAATTTTTGTTTCGTTGAAACTCAGGGAATGGGATACTACAAATCTGAACTCATAACAGCACTCTGTATTTAAGATATTTTATTGGCAATGTCTCTTTGTTTTTTCCTTTCATGACATTTTTTTTCAAAATACACTACTGTTTCACTTGATTCATTTACTGGTAGTCAGCAAGCATGCTCAAATCTTCTTAACATTTTCCTATATGCAGTCTGAAGTGGCACTGGAAGTTTTTGTAGACAATCATATAAGCCAAGGGTTGGAAACATGTGAAGCTCTTACTCCCAAATTATAATGTAGAACCTCCCCTTCAAAACTGATTCAAACATTTTTTTTAAAAGTGTTAAATCTTGCAATATCTATATATCACAAGATTTTGGTGTTCTTACCTGGCATCTAATAATGAGGTTTAAATATCAACATCTCATGATAATTTGATCAATCAAAGTACTATGAAATTTAGCAATCTTCTGTAGGATTTTACAGTATTGTAATGTTTGTTTTAAAATTCATACTATAGAGTATTAAACTCCTTCTAGATCTTCATTTGTTCATAGTTCATTTTGGACTATGGAAGACTATTAAACATAATATAAATTGCTTCAAATAAAAAACCCAAATATATATTTGAGTCAAACTGGGAAAAAGTGAATTATACAGTAAAAGTTTCTAGTTTAATTAGTGCATCTTACAATGGACCAGAAGCAATTTCTAATTCACTTTTCACAGAAGCACCTAAAGAGTGCAAGTGATTAAGATACTGGGATTTTCATCCAGAAAATCAGCGGCTGGAGTTCGAGACCCAAGACCTGCCGTGTAACAGGGTGAGTTCCCATTGTCTGCCTACCTCCTGCCAACCTAGCAATTTGAAAGCAAAAATGCAAGTAGACAAATAGGTGCCACTTTTGGTGGAAAAGATAATAGCGTCCATGCACTTTGACGTATGGTCATGCTGGCTACATGACCACAGAAGCATCTTCAAGCAAACGCTGGCTTTTTGGCTAGAAAACAGAGATGAGCACCTCTGGTAGAATCAGTTATGACTGACAAGGAAAACCTTTACCTTTTTTTACCTTTTATCATTGCATTTTTTAAAAAAATGTTGTATATTTGATAACTACAATTACTATAATGCCATGTACCCATCTCTCCTCTAGAACAACTGTCCCCAGGTTAAGAACAAGTTCCATTCCTAATTCTGTCTTTCACCCAAATTTGTATTTAAGTTGGAATTCCTATTTAAAAATGGACTTGTTGTTGTTCAGTCACTCAGTTGTGTCTGACTCTTTGCAATGTCATGGACTGCAGCATGCCAGGCCTCTCTGTCTTGCACTGCCTCCCAGAGTATGCCCAAATCCACTCTCATCAAATCTACAATGCTATCTAACCATCTCATCTTCTGCCATCCCATTCTCCTTTTGCCCTCAATCGAGCTTCAGCTTCAGTATCTGTCCTTCCAATAAACAATCAGGGTTGTTCCTGTAGGATTCACTGGTTTGATCTCCTTTCAGTCCAAGGGACTCTCAAGTGTCTTCTCCAAGCACCACAATTTGGATGCATAAATTCTTTGATGCTCAGCCTTCCTTATGGTCCACCTCTCACAGCCATATATTATTACTGGGAAAATCATATCTTTGACTATATGGACCTTTGTTGGCAAAGTGATGTCTCTGCTTTTTAATATGCCATCTAGATTTTCCATACCTTTCCTCCAAAGAGCAAGTGTCTTTTAATTTCAAGCTGCAGAAAATAAAATCTGCCCCTGCTTCCATTTCTTCCCCTTCTATTTGCCAGAATGTGATGGGACTGGATGCCATGAGCTTAGTTTTTTAATGCTGAATTTCAAGCCAGCTTTTGCACTCTTCTTTTTCACCCTCTTCAAGAGGCTCTTTGCTTCATTTCTACCTTTAGAGTGGTATTGTCTGCACATCTGAGATTACTGATATTTCTCCCAGGAATCTTAATTCTGGCTTGTGATTCTTCAAGCCCAGCATTTTGCATGATGTACTCTGCATATAAATTAAATAAGCAGAGTGATAATACACAGCATTGTATTTATTTCACAATTTTGAACCAATCCATTGTTCCATGCCTGGTTCTAACTGTTGCTTCTTGACCAGCATACAGGTTTCTTAGGAGACAGGTAAGATGGTCTGGTCCTCCCATCTCTTTTAGAATTTGCCACAGTTTGTTGTGATCCACACAGTCAAAGACTTTATCATGCTTTCTCCATGATACAGCAAATGTTGGCAATTTGATTTTTAGTTCCTCTGGCTCTTTGAAACCCAGCTTGTAGTTCAGGAAATTCTTGGTTCACGTACAGCTGAAGCCTAGCTTGTAGTATTTTGATCATAACCTTGCTAGCATGTGAAATGAGTGCAATTGTACGTTAGTTTGAACATTCTTTGGCATTGTCCTTCTTTGGGATTGGAATGTAAACTGACCTCTTCCAATTCTATGGCCACTGTTGACTTTTGCTTCTGTTAGGTTCCTGTTATTTTGTCCTTTATTTTTGCATGAAATGTTTCCTTGATATCTCCAATTTTCTTGAAGAGCTCTTCCGTCTTTCCCAGTCTATTGTTTTTTTCTATTTCTCTGCACTTTTCACTTAAGAAGGCTTTCTTATCTCTCCATGCTATTCTCTGGAAATCTGCATTCATTTGCGTATATCTTTCCCTTTCTCCCTTGCCTTTCACTTTCCTTCCTTTCTCAGTTATTTGGAAAGCCTCATCAGACAGCCACTTAGCTTTCTTGCATTTATTTTTGTTTGGAATGGTTTTAGTAGCTACCTCTTGTACAATGTTACACACCTGTGTCAATAGTTCTTCAGGCACTCTGTCTACCATATTTAATCCTTTAAATCTATTCCTGACCTCTGCTGTATATTCATAAGGGATATGATTGTGGTCAGACCTGAATGGCCTAGTGGTTTTCTGTACTTTCTTCAATTTAAGCCTAAAAATTTGCAATGAAAATCTCAAGATCTGAGCCACAGTCAGCTCCAGTTATCTTTTTTTTTGCTGACTGTACAGAGCTTCTCTATAGTTGGCTGCAAAGAATATAATCAATCTGATTTCAGTGTTGATCATCTGGTGCTGTCCATGTGTAGAGTCACTTCTTGGATTGTTGGAAAAGCGTATTTGTTATGATCAGCTTGTTCTCTTGACAACATTTTGTTAGCCTTTGCTCTGCTTCATTTTGTACTCCAAGGCCAAGCTTGCCTGTTATTCCAGTTAACTTTTGACTTCCTATTTAGCATTCCAATCCCCTGTGATGAAAAGGACATCTTCTTTTGGTGTGAGTTCTAGGATATGTCCTAGGTCTTCATAGAACCAGCCAAATTCAGCCTTTCAGCAACAGTGGTTGCGGCATAGACTTGAATTACAGTGATGTTGAAGGGTTTGCTTGGATTCTAACCAAGATAATTCTGTCATTTTGGAGATTGGATCCCAGGAATACTTTTCTCACTCTTTTATTGACTATGATGACTACTCCATTTCTTCTAGGGAATTCTTGTCCACAGTAGTAGATATAGTGATCATCTGAATTAAATTCACCCATTCACATTTTTGTTCACTGATTCTCAAGATGTTGATGTTCAATTGCCATCTCATGTTTGACTGTATCCAGCTTACTTTGATTCATCGATCTTACTTTCCAGGTTCTTATTCAATATTGTTCTTCACACCATTGGAATTTTCTTTCACCAGCAGATACATCCACAGCTGACCATCCTTTCAGCTTTGGCCCAGCCACTTCTCCTTTTCTAGAGCTACTTGTAGTTGCTCTCTGCTTTTCCCCAGTAGAATATTGGAAACTTTCTGACTTGAGGGGCTCATCCTTTTGTGTCATATCTTTTTCCCTTTTGTATTGCCTATCACTAAAAATAGTGGGTGGCATTCTCCTTCCTCAAGCCAATGAAGGGCTGAATGCTCTGATCAATGCTTTGAGGAACCACTGAAATCTCTAAAAACAGGTTGTATATTATAAATGTATGGCTTTAGTGATTCCTGAAAGCTTTGCACAGCTTCAGTGCTTCATTGGTTTGAACCCATTTTTAATAACAGAGAGTCTTTTCATATTTAAGGTTTGTCCTTAAATCAGACGTTCTTAACTTTTGCCTGCAAAAGTGTTCCTTGCTTAAAATTCTATCTGGAATTTTAAGCAATTATATGGATCTCATCTATATGGGAGATCTACTTCATATATGCATTTCTATAAGAGTGTGGCTTATCAGCATATCCAGCACTGTTTCTGCTTTTTCATGCAGGATATCTCATAATATCTGAGGCAGGAATGGAAAATTCTAATGGTCCTAACTGGGTTATGTGTTAGCTAACAGCCTTAAGTGCTTTCTAGAATCATACTGTATGGCATTTTATATTTTCAGTCAAATACTGTTAAAAATACTATTAAAATTCCTTAATAAATAGTTTATAATCAGGACAAATAACAGTTATTTTATCCCTTAGTAATTAATATAGTTTCATGGGTGCTTGGACATTCTGAAATATTTTTTTTTATTTTTCCAAAATACACAGGTTTTCCCCTTCCCCTTTCAAATAAATAAATAGCTTTCAGCTTGTGATTGTTAAATTTATAATGAAATAGAGTACCTTCCTTGCAAGTGGCAGATAAATGAGAAAGCAGATAGTTTTTTTTCTTCTTGTTATGATGAGCAAATAAGATAAGACAGTGTTCAAGAAAATCTGTGTCCTTGCTGGATATCTTTGTTCCATACTGTTACTTGGTAAAGAGATTATAAAAGCAAACAAATTGTCATTCAGAACCTGGCACAGATTCTGTTGTAAGTTGCTTCATATTTACACTAATTAGATGAAAATGAACAGTTCTTTTTCTTCATCTTTTACATAGAAGAAGAGCATAGCTCAGTTCAGTGACAACATAAAATAGTGAAAAAATCACTTTACACGGAGAAATGAAAAGTTATAAAAGCCATTACTTCGAGAATGTGATTGCAACTGAGGATCCATTGAAATGTAACTAACCATGAGTGTCAGTTTCTGGAGTCATTAGACAAGTTTCTAAAAAGCCCGAAACAAAACCATTATAATTAGTTTCTCCTGTATTTTTAAAAACAAAGAAAACTTAGTAATATGTTTTGGGAGAACAGCTTTTTTTTTAAGAATATAAGGGCATACAGCATGTTTAAAATGTGAAAAAAGTTTTTGTTCTGAACTCAGAATAAAACAGTGAATGATCCAGTGAACTAGAGAATGGCACAGGTATTCAATGTGCAAAAAGAGAAAAAAAAGCCTGTGAAATTTAAACTTCTGTTTTGTCCTCAAAACTGCCAAACATATCTTATGAATGCATAAGAATGCACTATCACAATTAGCCTTGGAAATAGGGGTTATGTCTAGTTGCATGTTAATGATCCATTCTCATCCAGGAATTGTCAGAAATAATGAAAGGCACTAAGGTCCTTATGGACAAGGCTATGTTTTTCCCAGTAGTGATGTATGGCTGTGAGAATTGGACCATAAGGAAGGCTGAGCATTAAAAAATGGATGTCTTTGAATTCTGGTGCTGGAGAAGACTACTGAGGGTCCCTTGGTCTGCAAGAAGATGAAACCAGTGAACCCTACAGGAAATCAACCCTGATTGTTCACTGGAAGGACAGATACTGAAGCTGAAGCTCAAATAATTTGGCCACTAATGCAAAGAGAGAACTCATTAGAATAGACTGTGATGCTGCGAAAGATTGAAGGCAAAAGGAGAAAGGGATGGCAGCGGATGATATGGTAGGATAGCATAGTCTGGTGTGATAGGTGTGGGTTTGGCAATGAAGGACAGGGATGCCCAGCATGCCATGGGGTCATGAATAGTCAGGCATGACTGCGTGACTGAACAACTTAGGGACTAAACAAACTGATTTCTTTCAACTATTGTGTATTTTTCCAATACTGTATTCCAGATTAGCTCAAAAGCTACAATTTATCCGGATTTCTATTAGGCTTAGTTAGAACTAGATATGCATATTCACTATCCATTTCATAGCTAATCAAAGAGAAAAATGTCTTTACAAGTTATGCAGTATTAGAGATGTGCATTGTTTGGATCTAATGTATGATCATAAATGTCTAAATTTTCAAAATATTTGTATAGTGACTTTTCAGTTTCCAAATATGAATTGCAACTTCATTAATTCCAGTTTCTAAATCTGATGTATTGAATTGTATGTGAAGAAACCACGAAAGCATATTTTCTTGGACTAATGATTGAGTGCATGATACTTAACATCAAAAAATGTTCTCTACTGCCTAATGATGCTATATAAAGCGACACCTATGGCCCTATGGCCCTGTCCTATGAAAAAGACAACCATGAAGTATTGGGAGTATAATAAACAAGAGACCAAAATCCATAAAGTTTTTTAATTGTATTACATAGAAGAGATGTCATAGGTATGTTTCAGAGGGATAGTAAATTGTGAGCAGTTACCACATGGAAATATAAGTAGTAGACAAAGTGTTTTCAGTAAGATTATTACAGATATAAATTACTTTGACTTTGTAAGTTATTGTGTAATAATAGCTTTATACCCCTTGAGATGCATTGACTATAGTTCTTATTTCCTATGCATGCTGCTCTTTTCCAAAAATAGATAGCTTTGAAAAAACTATATAGCTGTATCAATTAAAAGTTTATTTGAGAACAGTTGATGTTTTTAGGGGGATGTGTTGGTAAGGATAGATGTTCTTTTGAAAGCTAAATATGTTCCTTCTTCTTTTTCTGCTTGCCTGCATTGTAAAGGTCTCTAGAAAGCTCAGTGCTTAAAGCTTTGTCAAAACGAGGCATTCTTTGAAGCTGGTTCATGAATCAGTGTGACTCTCTTGTTTCTAACAGTGAAACAAAGCTCATGCACTGAAACATTTTCTGGCTATTGTAACTTCAGACGAGGCTTTGAGATGATCAGAAGTGGGTAACAGAAGAGGATCACTGCATCTTTGCATATCATTGAAGAAGTTGTGTTCTCTCCATGACATAGAGCACCTCACTGAGGTGAATCTAAGCCACCACAAACAGACTAATAACAAACACCAAATAACAGACTTATTTGTAATCATCTACAAATAAGACAAGTGAATGCAACAATTCTGGATTCCTATCTAAGAATATGTTACAAATGGTACTTTGTTGTCACAGGAAAATAAATGGATGCTTGTGATTTTTTTGGCATCACAATTTTGCTGGTTTTGCATAAATAGAAAGATATGACAAATAAAACATTTGCACAGCAATGTCAAAAATATGTTAAACTTGAATACTAGGGAATTCATAGCAAAGATATGTGAAGTTTACTTAATAAACACAATATACTGTACAATGTAGCCACATGATACAAAAGCTGCAATTTTGTGTTTTTTTTCTGGGAGGGCATTTAGAATGAAAAAAAGAGTGCTCTGACATGAAAACGAAAAATTCAACATATGGCATCATCCTTGCCCTAATCAGTTGCCAGCCAGTAGGAAGTTTTATATTTATTTAACATTTTGTATGCTTTAAACAAACTGGCACTATTCTACTGGGTAGTTTCAAAATGTACTTTCCATTGTGGTTGGGGATACTAAGGTATTATCAAGTCGGGGTTGGCTCTTGGTGACTTTATGGAAAATGCTCACTGCCTTAGCCAGGCTTCAGTAATCACTTTCCTTTCAAGGAATCTTGTTGGAATCAAATCAAACCAGTTTATTACAACCATAAAGCCAGATATAATAATATATTTAAGGTCTTCTGGGCATATATAAATTATATATATATAATTTTTATATTTTTGAACACAACAAAGACAACTTATAGCTAAATATTACACACACACACACACATATATAACTTATAGCTGAATATTACATATATATATATATATGTGTGTAATATTTAGCTATAAGTTGTCTTTGTTGTGTTCAAAAATATGAATTATTGGCAAAAAGACCTGTGGAGGACCTCTGTCTTAACTATTTTTGTATAACAGTGGGAAGGAAGCCAGACAGATTTCTGGGACAGGGAATTCCAAATAGATTGTTCCATCACAGCAAAATGGCCATCTTTCTGGCCATCTTTTCCTGAACCTCTTGTGAAGAGAACTGTCAGCGTACTATTCTGGAACATCAAGCAGTAAATAAGGGAGAAAGTCTGTTCTTTCTTTATGTAGCCACCCAGCATATGAAGATTACTGCCTTGTACCATAATTGTATGAAGCTTATACATATCTTGTGGTTATAAAATGTAGGATAATTAGATGTACTATGGCACTCCAGATTTTGCTGAAAAAATTGCTCTTGGCCATATATATGTCAGGAGTTTGTAGAAGGAGGCAGAGATGTAGTTTAGCAACTTCTGGAGTGTCACAAATTCTTCATCTCTGAATATGAATCTGTCTGCATATTAAACTCACCTTTTGAGGCCCTCTGCCATGTTGAATCTAGCTGCAACAGATTAGAATGAGAAATATGGTGTTTTAGACAGCTACACGTATGACTTATTTTATAGAAGGGATTAATTTTTTTTGAAGTGATGTCAAAGAACACACCTCTGTTGGAAGGTTTCATTGGATGAAAATGTTTGATGGCCCTTCCAATCTAAGTCTGTTTTAAAGATTAAAAAAAAAACTACATGAAGAGAAAGCAGGCTTCCTAAAATTTCCTACCAATAATTAGCAGACTATAATATGTGGGCAGAGATTTTCTTTTATGACAAATATAATATTACGTTTCTGTATCCTGTGAAATATGCATTATATGTCTGTCCACATCTATCTGCATTAGTTAGTTGTCTACTACGTCTGGAAGCAAAGACAGGGCAAATGTGATATGACTGAAAAACAGTTAATTCAATATAAAACAGTAATTTCTCCATGATACTATTAAAATAAGCATTTTTATTTGTTCTGCTTTTATCAGGGAAGCTATGCCATTCTTCCGCTAATGCCATTTTATTCTTTCTTTGACCAAGGTTATTCTTAAGTGATTACCCAAGTAAATAAATAATTACTTCGGAAGAGCCTCCTTCTTTTAAAAAAGGTAGCCTCAATTACAAATTGTTCTTTCTACAGTTGCTCAAACATATTAAGATATATTTACCTGCACATTTTATATTGGAATGAAGTTGAATTTTAGACTGTTATTCTGTCCCATTATTTATGATAATTTATTATTTATTTAATTTATATGCCGCTGAAATCTGGAGACTCGGTGGCTAACAAAAAAAAACAATCCTTAAAAACATTAATAATAAAATAAAACATTAAAATAAAAAACCTGGCAGACTAGAGACGTGGGCTAAAATATTTCATCTATAAAAAGGGTGGTGAGGATGGCTAGGAATCCATCAGCTATCTCCACGATGATGATGAGCCTCCACTGGAGTCCCAGGCCATCTCACAGATAATACAAATTTACATTTGACACAGTCACCCAAAGTTTAATATAAAGGAAAATGACCAGCAGTTGCTTCACATAAGATCTCATTAGTGCCTTTCATTATTTCTGACAATTCCTGGATGAGAATGGATCATTAACATGCAACTAGAGATAACCCCTATTTCCAAGCTAATTGTGACAGTGCATTCTTATGCATTCATAAGGTATATTTGGCAATTTTGAGGACAAAACCATTTTCAAAGCTAAATTATAAGAAAAGGCTCAGACAGGTTTCTAAGCTAGAAACTAGCTGCATGCTTAATTACAGCTGATTATACTTCATTTTATTGTGAATGTTAAAAGCTGAATTAGCCTATTGCAGAATAATGATTAATAGATCTTTACTAAATGAGTAATCAGTGGATTTGAAATAGGAACCAAAGAGTTGGGTTGATAGTATGCAGCAAATGCATCTTAACCACCTTGAAATGACAGGAAGCCCAATGAACTATTTATCATTCACCATTTATTGTCTTTTCCTTTTGAAGCATACTTAATACCATCAGTTTAACATATCTGAGCTTGTCAGAAAAGATTATGCTATAGCTGGCAAAAAAGAAGAGAAAAAAGAAAAAAAATGTACTGGATACAGTTATTGAACCACAAGTCAGAGAAATGCCATTAACTATCACTGTAGGTCCCAAAGTTCATATATCTTCATCCCAATATAGACCAGACAAAATATTTTTATAAATTGTAGAAAAGAATATAAAATGGGCAGTTCTCTAAGTCCTGGTAGTAGATTCCAAGAGCCATAGGCTGAATGTGTTCCATTCTCTGAGGCTGGAAACAGTGGTCCAGGGAAAGAGGAAAGGATTAGATGACATAGTTTTCCTCTTGCCAGAGTCCATGCTGATATTTTTCCAGGTCATAAAATTCTAGTTTCAGAAAGCATCCAAGGAGTGTAGTGTAAGGATGTAAGCATAGAAAAGAATCTTTGTACCTGAAATCCCTGCTACACTACTTTTTCCAAAAGGGAAAAAATGAAACAACCACCAGGGTAGTACAAACAAGTCCTTTCTCCTTGCTCATAACGGAGAAGAAACTTGTGTCATTGTTTTCAGAAGAATAAATTAGAGAAAAACAATGTTCTCCTTCTCTCTGTCCTCATATTCTGATCTGACAGGACATGTGAATCCCACTTCATTTTTTGGATCATCTTAACTGATACCAGACGCAATTTTTAGTTGGATGAGA
>JANHZU010004927.1:14744-35267 GCA_032468055.1 Acrochordus granulatus | reverse complement strand
TGAGATGGATAGATAGCATAGTCTGTGTGATGGGTGTGAGCTTGGGAAGACTCCGGGAGGCAGTGCAAGACAGGGGGCCCTGGCGTAATCTAGTCCATGGGGTCGTGAAGAGTCGGACACGACTGCGCGACTGAACAACAACAACAAAACATCATATAAACTCACAAAATTTCAACTATTTTTCTATAATACCCTTCCTGTATTTCTTTTTTGTGCTGTTTCTCGCACATCATTTATCTAAGAAGATCAGCACACATGAGTAGTTCTCAGATATTACTTTCTCATGCATACACTTGCAAGCGTACACTCACATGCAGAATGTTGCTTGAAATACACATAAACCTATGAATGTTTATTCTCTAGCAAAGGTCCACTTACTGCATTTTCAAATGCACAAGCTACTTCTGTGAAGTTAACCGATCTGTTTAGTTCTGCTTTTGCTAAGCAAGTTGGGGTGGAAACAGGAGAAAATATCCTTGGGTCATTGAAATATTTTTTCTTTCTATTGGCCTTTGTGGTGGATTCCAAACTCAAGCAAATCTCCATGTGGTTATTGTGTAAATATGCCCCATCAAATTCAGTAGCTTATCCCTAAATAGATTGAGGACAATTAATCATTTTCAGCCACTGGCTAGCTCCATTTTCTTTTTTCTCTTAGCGTATATAGCTGAAAGTCTTTAATGGAGAGCTTTTCGGTCCATTGAGGCTCTCTACTGGTTGAGGATCCAGATTTTCTTGAGTCCTCATTCATCTTGAGAGCTCCCATTGACAGAAGAGGCTTATGACTTTCACCCTTTGAAGGTGACATAAGAGCTTCTCCCCATCTCACATGACACTGTATCAGCTACTTCTCCACATCTTCGGCTTTGATTCCAGCCATGAATTACAGTATTTGTACTTCCCTCCCCATTTGCTTGTTTTTAGCAGCATCTTCCTATGTTAATGTCTTCTCAGTAACAAAAGTGGGACAGAAGAATGAGCCTGCTCACCCCTACTGGAATAACAACAGTGGTTCCTCCTCATCTTCTACCAGACTTAAGCCACTTATTTGCATCCCCTGTCCACTCACTGCCTTCAACTATGTCCTCAGCTATTACTGTTTTCTCAATGAATGTAAATGACTCTCCCCCACCACTGAATTTACTGGTTATTGTTTGGAGGAAAAAACTCATATTCCTTTCTGATAAATATAATAATTGTGGTTCACAAGTGTTCCATATAATTTCTGGAATGTGATCTAGTCAAAATCAACCACCTTTAAAGCTTCACTCATGTATCTTCTTTTATAATTATTGACATAAATTTTAATTTTGTATAAACTAAATTATACAAAATATAATATAAGAAAGGAATATCAGGATAATTAATATAAGAAGGTAAAGATCACAAAGAAAGATAAAAAGAAAGTAAAGAAAAATATCCTTCCTTGTTATTCTGATACATCTATGGTGAAAAATAACATTGTCCATGACAGCATTCACCTGATTTATGTTAAATATAAAAAGCTGTGCAGAGCTTTCAGTAAGTTACTGGACTTTTGCTTGCTTAAAGTAAGCAACTTTACTTTTCCATTGTTGGCTTTTAAATAGAATTAGTTCTAGATGGATGACTCCCCAAAGCAATTTCTGCTGCATTTGTATGAATCTAACAAATCTCCCAAATTTACATCCAAAAGATATGTACAGGTTTGGAGTAGTGGACGCAATGCTGGAGAGTGGAACTGGATATCCATAGATGAAGCTGTAAGGGGTTAGAACTGTACCAATTAAAGCAACATAAAAGTGCCTGAAATATAGTTTAAGACTATTGTAGATTAAAATCACAACTGTAACTCTCATATGTTTTAAATTACACATTTTTGTTTTAAGTAGGGAAAAAAGTACACGTTTTTGTTTTAAGTAGGGAAATATTACCTGATTTCCCTTTCTTTTATAACAATCTTGTTCAAAAATAGTCCTGGGATACTCTTATATTGCTAACTCCTTAAGAATAATTTGCTGATATAAGCTAGCTTTGTATTACAATAATTGGGGTTATGTAAATACTCTGTTGTGCACTGCACATTCCTAATTTTCATTCAGGGATGTTGCTAGCCACAACACAATTATCCTTATTTTACTGCAATTTCTTATCTACAAATTTTTCAATTCATTAGAGAGTCAATCTATCAGGTTCATTCTCCAAGATCAATTTGTAAATTGAACCTGAGAAGGATATGGGTAAGTTCTTCTAATCTGAGGCAGAGCAATGGAATGAAGATTCAAACCAGGAAAAAATAGCTGTTAATTCAATATTTATGGAGCTATTAAAATAATGAAAACTTTACTAAAGTTTAGCATTGTCCTGATCATTCTTTGGGGAAGAATCTGCCTTGTAAAGTCACCTTTGAGCCCAGTTGGTAAGCATATGGGCACCTACCCATTCAGCCATTTCTGTTTTAAATTACCTATCACTGAAACATGCAATTGACAGGACAGAGCAGTGCTCCAAAATGAGGCTTGGCCAGAGCAACAGAACAGAGATTTCTGTTTCAAAATTTCAAACAGAAATAGGAAGCAGCATCATAGCAAGCCATGCTATGTTCCCAGGTCATTCATGGGAGCATTGATAAAAGGGATCTTGATAAACCCCTCAGAGAATTAGAGAAAGAAAGAATGTTCATATCCACTTAGGAAAAAATGAGATTCATGATCTCAGAAACAACCCTTCTGTTGCTATGCTGTTAAAAGAGAACATCATATCTTTTGATGTTAACTCATAGTCAGTTAATGAGAAATTCATTCATTCAGTTTCTTTCAGGTGTCATCCCAAAATGTGTTAGTAGCTGATGAGATATTTAAAATTTTACAGTGTTAAATTAAAAAAAACAACACCACAAACAAAAACTGTGAAATTCCACACATACTAGTACCCCAGTTATTGTTTCTTGGATGTAAGGACAAATACATCCTCTCCATGGTCCTCTTGTTCTCCAGGACTAATGTCAATACCTTGTGTTCCAAATTTTAACTGAAAACAAGGGGAATCAGTATGCTTGGGCTGGTTTATAATCAAGTAGTGAGTGCTACTTTGCATTCACTGATGCTTCCTGATATACTGTAGTGTCAGAATATAGCCTTGTGGAATATGTTATGCAGTGTATACCAAAGACAGGTAATGGCATGATTCCTGCCTTGGCAAGTTGTGATTTTCCAGAAGTAGCACTAGATTAAGCTGTTAGGAACTTAATCACTCAGAAAAGTCCTTCTCCTCCAGCATTTCCTTAAAGTACTTTGAAGCAAACTGGGTGTTCTCTTTGCTTTTGCTACTCATGTCATCTTCGTGGCATGAATCCTTTTGCAAAGTGAATCTGTAACAGCTTTGCACAGATCTGATAACAATACTATATGTGGAACTCCTGGAGAAATATTACAGCTTTGTAAGTGAATAGTTTTCAATTCAGCAATATGCCAGCAGTCATTGCGGATACACTCCTGTTGACCAAATAGTTGAGGAGACAATAACCCCAAAGTGCAGTTGCTACACTGAAATTCAATCTAAAATTATTTGCTAGATCAGTTGACTGAAACATTAAAAAGTAAGGTGATCATGCAGAGCTGAACAAATCAAGAAGTGAAAAAGATGAGAATATAGTGCCACCACAGTATGGCCATTTTTTGTTTCAACTTGAGTGGTACCTACAGGGAATTCCTTTCATTACTGAGATATTGATGAGGTTGTTGATTTTCCCCCCAAGCAGAACTGTGCCTTGTCAATTCTATGTAATGAATAATGGAATCTCGTAAATGTGTCGTAGCACCATTCTAAAATCAGAATGCAAAAAAATATTTTTTCTGTATCAGAGTTCTCCTTCACTGTCCCCCGGCACAACTCAATTCAGTGCAAAGTATGCCAGCTTATGTGTATCATTCATCTGTTGTCTTGAATTCTCAACTGCCAATAATGTCTGCTGTTTTTAAAGCCAGATTGCTACAGTCTGTTTGCATACTCTGCTTAAATCACATGAGTGGTAATACAGACTTACCACAGCAATGCGGCAGCACATGGCCATTTGTTTCTGGATTTGGAACAGGTCTGGGAGACCATCACGGAATTGCAGGGTTGTAGGCTTGGCTGGGAAATCAGAAACAACTTAGCATAGAACAAGAGTAAACCACAGTCACACCGTTGCCAAAAAATTTACAGTTGTGCCTACAGAGTCATGAGAAGAGAAGGCCTTATCTACTTTTATGTGGCATTTAATATACTGCAATTTAAAATAACAATGTGTTTTAATGTAAACACCCTTTTGCTTTTGTAACTTTTACAGCTTTCATACAATCTGAGATTAATGTGTTTTATGTAAATATTATAAAAGTCTATAAAAATTTAAAAACAGATGGTTAAAAAACGATTACAAATGTCTTCTGCCCTATTAATGTGGACATTATTTGTTGAGTGACAGATATTTAAGGATTTTTGATATCCCTATACATAAATGAATACTATTGTAATTGTGAAAAATAGACAAGTTGGAAAAGTGTATTTTATCACTCATATTTCTGATAAAAGCAAGATTTCAAGCTTTTAAAAAGTTGCTGTATCACCTAAATAGATAAATCAAAATATATGGATATGTTTAAATTGTAAGAGAGAGTATACAGTATTTGGTATAAAATGCAAGCTATAAACATTCAAAAACAGTTCTACTGTATATCCATGTAGTTTCTTGGATGTAAATTTGTTGAGCAATGTTTTTACAGAATAGAAGGAGATGTGATAGCCAGGCCAGCATAAGAAAGAAGAGTATATAGAATAATATCATCAGCTGAAAGAAAGTAACTGGTCACCCAGCTGGCTCTCATACCTAAGGTAGGACTAGAATTCACAGTCTCTTAGTTTCTAGCCTTGTGCCTTAACCACTGTCAGACCAATTATCATGGATAGGCCATGTATTTACTTACTTGATTTATAGAAAGTAAAACCAAAAATGTTTAATTTTAGGTGGAACAAATATTATCATAAGTCTGCAAGAAGGATGCATATTTGAAAAAAAAATGTAGTTGGAAACTAAATTGTGTAACTAGAAAATACAGAATTCAGAAGCTGGAAGCAGATTACTCAGATGGAATACAGGCAATATAGATAAATCATTGAATGAATGCTCGAATGCTTTGCATTTTCTAAGCAGATACTAGGCCTTCTGTCATACATGGGCAACATGAGTATTCAGCTCAATACTATTGAGACATGACCAAAGCAAATAAAGTTAAAGTTAATCATGAAGCTGCTCTGGCAACAGTTATGAAATATTCTTGGGACTTCTCAATCAAGCTAACTGTATTCAAAGATGAAAAGGCTGGACTAATTACATACTTCCAAGAAGCTGAAAGTGCCTGAGTTGTTGCCCAGAGATTATTTAGAGCCAGACAGGACAATCCTAGATGTGTTTATGCAAAACTACATTCCATTAAATTCAAAAGAGTTCATGACTGGTTATAAGGTTGTACTCTGAGATGGCAGATTTGGGAGGAGAAAGCTGAATAATGGCAAATAGACTTCAGAAAGAAATCCATGAAAAGTATGACTGCAAAAAAAGCAAGAAGAGGTGCTAAAGTATTAAGTCACCTCCCCTCCCAATTCAAGTTATTTCTCTGAAGTATAAAAGATATGGTCTTTACTAAACATTGGACTCAGAATTATTAAAAGAAGAAGTCACTGAAGATAAATAAATGAGGAAGAGAAGTTTTGCCATCATGTTCTGCTTTTCCCATTTAGTGTGTCTTATTTAAAATTATGTATGGGATTACTTTTACTCCCATGACCACTTTTGGTTTGCTTTTTCATTTGGTTTGGGTTCATGCTTCATTTGTCTGAAGTACACTGGAATGTCCCCTTGGAAACAAGAAAATAATCATGTAAATAACTGTAAATAAATGGAAGATGGTTCCCAGCCTTCAGTTTCCACATAACAAAATGTTAACTATGTTTTATGTGAGGTTCCTTCAATGCACCTATGCCCAGTCACCTAGAGGGCAAAATAATCTTTTAGGGTTCTAGAGGGGCCTCTACTTTAGATTATTTGTTAATTTTTAATGAGTTTGTTCCTCGTTGTTAACATTTCTGATGCTTTTTTATGTAATGAGTAGACCATATACTCCTGGCAAGATCCTTTAATAGTAATTTAATTAAGCAGAGACACAGTTCTCTGTGGCTGTGGCTATCGGGCAGTTGATAACTGAAACAAGCTGTAAAGATAGCCAGCACTGCCTGTGAATAAATCATTATATTTAAAAAAAATATGGTTTAGCTTAAGAATATCTAAAACATGGTCAACTCCTATCCTCTCTTCAATTCAATCATCAATTTAAACCTTGGTTTGACAGAGAATATGTTGCACTGAAAGCATTAGTAATGTAAGAATGCCCCAACTAACAATGATCTTTCTTCCAAGGAAAGTTTTGTACTTTACAAAAAGAGTTACAAAAGATTTCTGAAGAAGAAGAAGAAACAAAACTATGGACTAAGAAATATGGAGTTGAACTAAGATCCAATAAACTGTAACAAATAAACATGATTACCTTTTCTCATTTCCTGATCCTCAGTAAAATCTAATCCAGCTATTAACAACTTGATTGATTCTGAGTTTTGAAATGGATACTTCCATGGCCTATTTAATACATCTCCAGGTGGTGATCTGTACATTCTGCCACCAGATGACCCTCTTCCAGAATGGCCTCAAGTCTACATATGAAATTAAAAAAATAATTTCTCAACTGAAAAAAACAGCAAAGCACCTGGCAAAGACATTATTCTAAAATAACTTCTAAAATTTGACTCTATTTGGTGGGCTTCTATGCTAGCTCCCCTTTTTATTGCCATAAATAACTCCTTACAGATTCCCAAAGAATGACTCAATTCCATTATTCTCCTTGTACAAAAAAGGGGATGAATCAGATGTGGAAAATTACTGGTCTTTTATCTGTAATTAGGAAAGTATATGGTTTATTTTGATACTATAAATCCTTGGATTAGATGCTTTCTCACTTAGCCCCAGAATAGACAGAGTTTAGACCTGGTTATTCAACTATAGACCAATGTACACTACTACACCACCTAGCTGAGAAATATTATAGCCTTTCCAAAGATCCCCTTTATGTCACTTTCATAAATCTAAATGTGACTTTTAATTCCATACTATGTGATAGAAGAAAACTATCCACAATGTTGATTAATTATCTATATTAATATCACCATACAAGTTAAGACAGACTGTAAATGGAAACTTACATTTACCTGTAGAACAGGTATAAAGCAGAGCTGTATTCATGTCTCAATATTGTTTAATCTACACATTAATGATATTGTTGATATTTTTGCTAAACCAAAATTTCATTCACCATTTCTTGCCCATTGTCCTCTTTCTATTCTTCTCTATACTGATAATATACCTATCCTTTCTATAACCCATGTGGGTCTGAGTAGAAATTTTTAAGCGTAACTTTTGTGCCTCTGAGAACACTTGAGATTAATTACTCTTAAATACAAAGATTTTAATATCTCTAGAAAGTGTTTCAAGTCTCCAAGATCAATAGAAGATTGTTGAGCAGGTCATGATTTTTAAGTATTTAGATACTTACTTTCAATCTTCTGCTCACTGGACCAATCAAGAAATGTTGCTTCTTATAAGAACCCCCAAAGTGTCCTTTGCAATTTAGATACGCAAGTCAGCATGGCAGCAATTATGTAATAGCAGCCATTAAACTATTCAAGACTAAAGTTTTGGGTTTAATGTTTATCTCCTGGGATCCTTCCAGCTTAGAAATATTCCATCCAAATTCTTAGAGGCAATAACCTGGTTCTTTACTCCACAGTTAATTCTCTTATTTGTTTAGAATTAGGTTGTGTTTCCTTTGGGGCCCATCTGAAGCTATGCTGCCTTAGTTACTGACTGAAGCAAATTCTTTGGGGAACATGCGTTTACTTTACCTTATTAAGTAGATTTGAGTCTTTCATAAGAAGACAAATCAATCTTGATTTGGATTACTATGTTTTTTTCTTCCTAACATTTTCCATCCTCAGTTCAGATAAAACCATAATAAATCTCCAGCTGATCTTTGTACCAATAGAACCAGAGTTTCTTTTTTTAAAACTATAATTTTATAACAAAATAAACATTTTTAGTATTGTATGCAGTTCTTCAGTGTGTGTGTGTGTTTTGTTTTGTTTGTTTATGTATTTTTTAAGTTTTTTAATATTTTATGTTGGTGGAAGAAAATACATTAAAAATAAGAGTAAAAATTAATCTAAACTGAAATAGAATAAAAAGAAAGAAATAAAAGAGAAAGATAAAATGCAAAAAGAAAAAAAAAGAAAAAAGATAGAAGAAAAACAGAAAAGAAAAAAACCCTATTAAAAAGTGGTTTCCAGTCTTGTAAGCCCAATTATGATTTATTTCTTTTAAGTTATACCATGACTCCTTTCTGTGTATAATCTATTCTACCTAGGCATCAAACCACAAATCATGTTTATTGTTTTCTATTACAGAAAATGATGCATCATCAAAGTTTTCTTTAGGATTTTAACATAGTGTAGATTTCAATTCTTTCAACCTCATATTTTCCCACTGTTCTATTTGTATATTATAACCAAAATTTTTAACCTACTTTACCATACTTTCTTTCACTTCTTCTTCATCTGTTTCAAATTTCAGAAAAAGTATTTTTTAACAATCACATGTTCATCATTTGCAGACAATTTCATTTCAAAATCGGTCTTAGAATATTCAAAGTATAAATACCTTTATCTACTTTTAGTCTTTGTGATACTTGTAAATAGGAAAACCATTAACAACTATGTCCTTTTGCATTCCTCTTGATGGAATTCTAGTATCTCACAGAATGTTAACCATTTCTGTTTGCCTATTATTTCTTGTCTATAAATAGCTTCTTGTGCTGAAAGCCACAAAGGTGTTTTTCAGGCACAACCTGAATCTATTCTATATTCTCAAACTGGCATGTCTAACAGTGTTTTTTAAAATCTACGTTAACCTTGACTTTATCATGCCACAAATGTTCATGCCAACAAAATCTCAGATCATGTTCTTCTAACTCTAAAAGTCCTCTATTTCTCAGGAATACCCATTCTTTCATCCAAACCAAACAAGCTGCAAAAGACAATTTCAAATCAGATAAACCCAATCCTTCTCTTCTAAAAATCCAATCTTCTTCTACCTCTTGTAACTTCTTATTAATAAGAAGTTATAAATAAGAACTTAATAAGAACTTCTTATTAATAAGAACTTATAAATAAACAACTTACAGTGTTTTTCCTTGCCATACAAATTTGGTTATATGCTTCTGTTACTGTTTAAATGGTAGATCTGTTGTCAAAGCAGGTATTGTCTGAAACAAAAACATAATTTTAGTCAAAACATTCACTTTTATCACAGAAATTCTCCCCAACAATAACAGTTGTATTTTCTGATTCAAATTTCAGATTCGGATACTTTATTGGCAAGCACAGTTAGAATTTGACTTGACTTGAGTTCAAGACCCAAGAGATGCCACGTAACGGGGTGAGCTCCCATTGTTTGCCTAGCTCCTGCCAACCGAGCAGTTCAAAAGCATATAAAAATGCAAATGTACCACCTCAGTAGGAAGGTAACAGTATCTGTGCGCCTTGGCATATATTCATGCCGACCACATGACTACAGAAGCATTTGGACAAATGCTGGCTCTTCAGCTGTGAAATGGAAATGAGCACTGTTCCCTAGAGTTGGCCATGACAGAAAGGGGAAATCTTTACCTTATTTTTTTACAACAACTCTCAATATACTTGCAAGACAACAGTAAATAAAATAATAGTATAAATTAAATTATGTATTCAACATTAAAATGTGCATCCAAAGTATGCAGCCAGTAGAAAAGAAATATAATAAAGTGTAGAATTAGAACCACAATCTATTGATAATTATGAATACACCTAAGTATATGTAGCATTTCTGGGTTGAGAATTCTTTGTACTTTGTGTCCTGTCATACAGCATGGGTCAAATATTCAGCTAAATGATGGCATGGGGGAAAAAACTGTCCCTGTGTCTGGTTGTTTTGGTATGCAAAACAACCAAGTGCTGTCCAGAGAAAGAGATTCAAACAAATTATGTCCAGGATGAGAGGGGTCTGCAGAACTCTCCTCTTGATCCATGCAATATACAGGTCCTCCATGGAGGGCAGGCTAGCTGCAGTTATTTTTTCTGCAGTCCTGACTGTTCATTGGAGTCTGTACCTGTTCTGCATGGTTGCTGCACTGAACCAGACATTTATTTATTTATTAATCATCTTTCTATGCCTCTAATTTCCGAAGACTCTTGGTGGCTTACATAGGTTAGTGATTATCCATTTTCTTTATTTTACCCCGCCCCCCTCGGCTGGCCGGCGATGTTCATTTCTGGGGCATCCTCTGAGACTCCTGCTCTGCCCCCGGGACGGGGGAGTTTTTCACGCCGACTTCGGTGTTCCATCACACCGAGTCGCTCCTCCATCGATTTGCCGACCAGCAATTTTTCAAACTGCTGGGTAGGCAAGTGACGGGTACTCACCCCTTCATGCGGAGCTTGTGGATCAAACCTGCCAGAGTGCTGGCCAGCCATTTCTGGACGACATATCTGGCGGCACCGCACCTCAAAAATATGCAAAATATCTGACTTAATCACTTTTCTACACTTGTAATGGATAGAAATGAAAAGTTATCCATCAAACAGTAAAGGTTCAGAAGTGAATTAGCTAAATAGGATGGCCCATAGTGTTTTCCCCAGTTGATGTCTTTTTATATTCACAAGGTGCTTTAAATAAGTGAATGAATTGGGCATCTAAATATTAATGTTCCTTGAAGTGACAGCAGGAATTATGCTTAGAAGTTAAATAATAGCTAAAGGAATTCTTAAAATATTTCCTCTTTCCAAAATTAGGCTGAGAATTTTCTTGCAATAATTTGGCATCAGTTAAATCTGTAAAAGCTAATATTATTGACTGTACTTAATCACTAAAATACATTGTGATTCTGTGATAAGGTGGTAGATAGGTCATTCAAAAAACCCCAACTTTTCTTTTGATATTCTTGATGCTTGTTCTGATATTACAGATGTGGAAAGCAACCGCAGGCCACAGCATCACTCTGAGCCAGGATGATGGTGCTGATGACTGGGAAACAGATCCTGATTTTGTGGTACAATATGAACTAAATTTAAGAATTGTCTTAAAAGTTTACTTTAACAGTTAAAAGTGGGGGAATCTAATTTAACAGCTGTTGGGAAGATGTATGTGTATCCCACTGATATGGGAATTCTGCTTTAGGTTTCCTTAAATTTAGAGGCTTCTACAATGTGAAGTACTTGGTCTATTGGAAGTGTGATGAGAAAAAAATTGACCAAACTTAGTAGAGGCAATGGAAAGATGGAGCTTGCTTAAAATCTGGCTTCAACTGTTGTTATAAAACCTTTTTTCAATGTACTTTACAGAATGATGTGAGTGAAAAAGAACAGCGCTGGGGTGCTAAAACTGTGCAAGGATCTGGTCACCAGGAACATATCAAGTAAATGATTATTTTTAATATGTATTATGATATTTTGCTGATTTAGGTACAATATCTAGAGCAATTATTAGGCCAGGCTGGCTATGAGTTTGTGGAATAGCGATCCCACTGCATTTGAAAGGCCTGATAAGGGAAAAGTGTTTTTAGAGCAACAGAGTTCTAGAGCTGAGACCACTGAATTTGGGCTTGAAGGTGGTCAAGAGGCCTTGAGAATAGAGTTAAAAATAACTATAGGAAAAGTCAGCACTGTCATGCTTAGCTTTGGATAAGGCATGACAAAAGATTTGCCTTATCTAGGGAAGAAGTATATGTTCTGAAACCTATTCATCACAGATGGCTAATGACTTAACTCTAGCCTGCTCCTATATTTGCTATAGTTATTGTTCAACTTTTATTATAATTATCCTAATATACTGTAGTTGTTACAACTTTACTGAGTTGTAAGCTTCTCTTGGATGAGAGAAAAAGCATTTCCATGAGAGCATTTCCAATCATGCAAAATAACCCATTTAGAAAATGAAACATTTTTGGGAGCTCTGGAATATTCTGTTTCTCTGAACGATACCAATTCAGCTGTTCCCAGAGTGATCTTGCATTATTTTTGGAAATAAATCTACCCCCAAAATATTTTCAGAGCTAGTAAATAACATCAGGAATGCTGAATTGCAGTTGTCAAAAGCAGTGTTTCTCAACCTCAGCAATGTTAAGAATTGGAATTTAGGGAATTCTGGGAGATGAAGTTCACTCATCTTAAAGTTGCTGAAGTTGAGATACCTTTACAGCAGTGTATCCCAAACCTGGCCATTTCCAGGTGTGTGGATTTCAAATCCCAGAATCCTACCATCAGCACAGCTATTCAGAAGAATTTTTGGAAGTGGCCAAAGTTGGGAAACAACTGCTCTAGAGGAAGAATGGAAGACTCATGCCAACTAAGCTGGTAAAAGTAAATGGTGTTTTCAAGTAATTACTTGAAAAAAAATTTTTTTACCACTTTTGAATGTCAGTCTTAGAGAAAAATTATGAAAGCATTCATAATACTTTCCTAATATTTAACAAAAAGTTCAAGAATGTGACAAGTTAAACCTGTTTTCCTATTGTACTTACTTCAAAACATATTTTGGAAAATTTTGTAGCAGTTATCTGGTTCTAACATAGGAAAAACATAATTTTTTAAATGTTTTAACTGCCATGGTAGTTCTATTCTGGTAAGAGAAAATCCCTGGAATAATATAACTGAATTTTATACTCTTAGAAGTTGGAAGAAAACCAAAATGCTTGTGGATTTTTTTTTAATTGGTGGTTTGAAATTATTTTTGGAATAGCTATTGACAAATGTGATGAGGCTGCAAGGAAAATAAATTTATTATTGGATTTATTAGATGTGAATAGTAGAACAGAGGTATCATTTACATGTTTCGAGTCAATAAGATATCTAGAATTGTGTCATGTTTTAATCATTCATGTTCAAACAAGATTATTTAAAGGTGGAATTAAAATTGAAAACTAAACTGAAAAAAGTAAGAAAACAATAAAATTAGAGGCAGGAGAAATTTCAATAAAGTCAAAGCTATTTAAAGTATATTCATGTAATATATGATTTGAATACATGTTTCAATTAAGCTATGAAATCCTATTTTTGTATTTTGTATTAATGTGTTATCATTATTGCTTTCCATTTATGGATTCCTCAGATACTGTAACCAGGAATGGGATGTTGGGACAAGGCAAAGCTACACCCAATTACATTTTCCTTCTGGTTGTGAATGGCAACTGCGTTTGCTTGCTTTGTTTTTCTGAGGAAAATGGATTTCTGAGGAAGCATACAGGATGGATGTTAAGAGCCAGGAAAATTGTGCATGACAGCTCTTGTAATTATGAGGATGCCTCATTACTATGACAGGGGAAGGTTCCACATTTACCCAAGTTACAGTGGTGCTTAAAAGTCTATGAACCCTTTTGAATTTTCAGTGTTTCTGTATTAATATGATCTAAAACATGATCTGTTTTCCATACGTCCCAAAACACAATAGAGAGAACTCAGACAATTTCTCTAAAGAGAACTCAAAACAATTTCCTCTTGAAATGAACTGATAATCTTAGAGATTCACATATTTTTGCCACACACAGATATGTAGTTTCGGATCATTTTCCTTAAAGAAACAAATGCAATGTTTTCGACTAATTTGTTTAATTGATTTATTGTTATCTCTTTTAGGACTTGTGTGAAAACAGATCATATTTAAGCACCACTGTAGTTACTTAAAAGTATAATTCCAGGTTAAACATATAGATGCAAGCTAGGCAAAAGCATTAAATCATATTGGTTTGAATACATAATATTACAGTATTCAGATTGGGTATCTCCAAATCTGAGAGAAAAATTAACATGGAAACTTTCTTCAATAGACACATTGATAGAAAAGGGGCTGATTGGTTTCAGTAATAAATGAGGGTTGAGTAACTTTTGTGTGGCTGGGGATTCATTTGAGAAATAAATGCAAAAAGGCTGTGGAAGACAGGGCAGATACTTAATACCATCTTTGGAGGGTCCAGATTGCATTTTGCCTCCATTTCTCCTTCTTTTCTCCCTGTATAAGAATATTAAGATTCTGACAGGTTATTTTATTTGACAATTGTTTTGTTTTGCTTCAGGAGTGCGCTACTAAATTTTGGGTCAGCCTTATTTTCTAGGAAAGGGGATTCCAAAGGCTGAACAAAGGGAACTCAGGTGCTGGTTGTATGCTGCCCACCTTTGGTCTATGCCATGCTTCTGTGAAACAAGAATAAACAAAGCCTCTGTTTCCCAATCAAGGCATATATAGTCCTTTCCTCCACTAATAGATATAGAAATATAAAAATTTATCTTTCTATTTCTGATTAACTTTAATTAGTGTATTGCACTAATTTGAGCTGACAATAGTAACTCTTCAGATTATAGTAAATATATGTAATTGATTTGTTTTACTAAACCTAGTTAAAATTAAGCACAATTTAGAATTTGAAAAGATGTAAAACTCCAGTTAATCTAGAGTAAAAAATGAGAAATTTTCTGAAGTGAGAATTAGGATTATTCATGTGATACTGTTTGTTTACTTCTCTTCCAAAGCATTCATAAGCTTCGAGAAAATGTGTTCCAAGAGCATCAGTCCCTCAAGGAGAAGGAACTTGAATCGGGACCCCAAGCTTCCCATGGCTATGGAGGAAAATTTGGTGTGGAACAGGACCGCATGGACAAAGTAAATTTTGAGGAATTGCCTTGATTGCTACTCTTAGGGACTGTATATGATGAATTCAGTTATTTTCCTACATTTTAAGACCTAGGCTTTCTTTTCAATCAGTGTCTATCCTGATTTTTAAAACTATGACTCATGTAATAAACTACTGTAGTATTGTTAGAATAAAAAGGCTGACCTATAAGTGAAACTACCTTAAATGAAAGATAAATCATAGAGTGGCTTAGTGCCATAATTTAAACACAGATTTTTGAGTAAATGATATACTACAGCTCCCTGACTCTTCCTTCACTAATATTTCAAAACTTGCCTTTTGGTTTAAAACATTTTCCTAAAAACAAGTTTAAAACATTTTCCTAAAAACAAGTTTTGAGAAATGAGGCCTTGGGAATTTATTTTG
Organism: Acrochordus granulatus; assembly: GCA_032468055.1. Taxonomy (NCBI): domain Eukaryota; kingdom Metazoa; phylum Chordata; class Lepidosauria; order Squamata; family Acrochordidae; genus Acrochordus; species Acrochordus granulatus. Next base: position 20,064 of record JANHZU010004927.1, on the reverse strand, counting down.
CATATTTACATATTTTTTATTTTATCCCACTGTTTTTTCATAAACAGCTCAAAGGAGCAAACATACCAATATTCCTTCCTTCTCCTATGTTCCCCATAATAACAATCATAAGGAGTTACCCTGCTGCATTTCACACCAATTTATATTATGTTCGATAATAGTTCATAAAATAGCTGGGAACAAAATATAAATAATATTTTTTAGAATGTAGTAGAATTTAGTAACAGCAAAAGGATGAGAGCCAATTTGTTAAAGGGGTTAAAGCACCCAGCTAGAAACTGAGAGACCATGAGTTCTAAACCGCCTTGGGTCAGATACTCTCAGCTCTGGGAAAAAGGCAGTGGCAAATCATTTCCAAAAAACTTTGCCAAGAAAACTGCAGGGACTTGTCCAGAAAACTGCCTGGAGGCAGCACTGATTCAAAGGCATGCACACAAAAAGAGCACAGCAATAAGGTTTAACTTACACATTGTACTAAGGCAGCAAACAATTTGGCTTTTGCTTAGTGAAATCAGATTGATGAGTGAAATCAGATATTATGATGACACTTCAGTGTTGGCTCTGAACGAGGTCATTTTAGCTACTTCCACAAACCAGACAAATCAGTGAGAAGCTACTTCTATCAACTAGTTCTCTGATAAATAGAAATGTGCCATAACTGATCACATCCACCATGGTAGATACTTTGTGACATGACATGCTATCTAAATTTCAAATGTGCCCATCAGGCTAAAAATATACCCTGCCTACCGTGCTAGATATTAAAAGTATTGGAGATGAAATTCTGAATGAGAGTTAAGCAGAAATAATCTTTTGCAATTCAGTTTTCAAGTTTGAATGGAATTACTAGAACACATCACTCTTGGGTGGCCTTTCCAAGAGGATCCACTGAGTTGGGCAGTCAAGTACATTTAAATAATACTTTTTTTACACAGCAACATTGGCCATACTTTGTAGCATGCACTGAACAATTTCTGATTCTGTCTATTTCCTTAATAATTGTATTTCCTAGCCTGAAATTTTAATTTTAAATGGTAATTCGGAATTCTGTGAGTTATAGTTTTGACATAGCTGAAGCACACCCATTTCCACATTTTATGTGTTCTGTTATTCAGAAATAAAGATGGGAAATCATAGAACATATGCATCAAAAGTTGCTTCATGATAAGCAATATTATATGTATTATGTTTATATGATAAGCTGTTTTTCTTTTTTCTGCCTTGTAGCAACAGGAACATGCAGTCCAAATGTGTAGGAAATTGTTAAAAGTTTGATAGAGACTTTAGGAAATGAAGTGGCTCTAGCGTGGCTTTCTGTAAATATCAACATTCATAGATTGCACAGTCAGCTGGTTGCATTTGCAGTTTTCCAAATGCTTGCTGGTAAAAGATGTGTCAAAAAATTTAATACCTTTGCTGATATTAATGATAGTAAATACTTCTTTTTCCTCAGCCTTCATGCATTTTAGCCTATCTGTGTAGATATAATATGCTGTTTTGTCTGTTTCTTTCAATCATATATAAAAAGGCAATAAAATTTCCATAGTAAGAATGTAACACAATTCATAGCAAGGAAAAAACAAAACTTACAGTCACTAATAATAGTAAATGTATCTCCCTCACAATAGTCATGTTTGTAGTAATTCCAAATGCACTTCAATACCTACTCAGAGGTGTGCCTTGTGGAGTAGAGGAGAGATGTATGTAGTGCTCTGATGAAGTCCTGCTATGAAAAGCTTTATGAATTTTGAAATGTAAGCACTGAGATAGTTAACAAAAGACTCCTAATTTGTGTAGAGTCAGCATGTGGTCTTAATGGCAGGCTGCCTGCTGTCCCAATCATCTGAGTAGAGCATTGCTTGTTAGGATTTCTTTGCAGACAGCTAGGCTCATTGTGCAGCTGCCAGATACCTAAGACATGGCATTTGGGTGGAACTGAAAGAAAGACTTCAACCTGCTGCAATACATTCACATGCACGAATAATACATGGATACAGCTAGTTTAGGAAGACCATTCAGGTCCAGTCACGAAAGAAATAACATAATAAATGTTGTCTTGTTTTTCTCCCTTTCAGTCAGCTGTTGGTCATGAATATCAATCTAAGCTTTCCAAGCATTGTTCCCAGGTGGATTCAGTTAAAGGGTTCGGTGGCAAATTTGGTGTACAAGTTGACAGGGTTGATCAGGTAATGGACCTTCTATGCTTTTGTTTGAATTCTAATGGGCTGTTATATTGTATGTTGCATGTTTTTCAATTTTGCTTGAATAACTTTTACAGTTGTCTTTCTGAAATATTTGTCTGATACTTTGTTCCATATTTGCACAAAATAAAGAGAGAGAGAGAAGTTTCCCAAAAAGTTATCTTAAAGTGGTATTATAAAATATACTGAATTGTACAGGAAAAATTGATTTGTGATTGTTGTATTGCAAACTGAACTCAGAAGCCGATCTTAAGAGGTATAAACATTTTATTTCTTTTATTATTTATTACTTTATTGTATTTATATCTCATTGCAATCAGAATCCACTATAGTTCCTAAAATTTGGGGAAAATTTTCATTAGAAGTATTTTATTTAAATTTGTAACATATACTACACAGGGATTCTGATATATTGACAGAGAATTTATGACAGCTTTTTCATAGATTATTTTTAATGCTTATTAAGAACACTAATTGGTATCTATCATTTTTTTAAAAAACTATCTGAAATAGTTCTTCATGAAGAATTGGAGTTGGCAACAGGGCATATTGGTGCCAGGGCATCTATGGCAGGTTCCAAACAGCACCCTCTCAGCTAAACTGCAGTAATAATTATAATTACGTAAAAATAGTAGAAAACCCATATAAGATCTTGGGCATCTTTGAAAATGGGGAGGGCCTAAATCATTGTACAAGACTTCTCAAAATTATAGCCTGTAAAGATTGCTAGGTTCAGCTTGGAAGAATGAGAACTTGTTGTTGAAAGTAATTATTTTTCTCTGTAGTCTGCTGTGGGATTTGAATACCAAGGAAAAACCGAGAAACATGCTTCTCAGAAAGGTAACTCACATTGAGGAATATCTGCTCAAAGCATGTAAAAGATTTGCCAAGATCTATCCTGGAGTTCAGTTATTTTATTTAAACCCCAAAAGTGAGTGTTCTTTTCCCTAAGTAAGATCCTTTTGGAAATCATTAATATTTGGATTGGTCACAATGATACTTAACATCATAAATCACTGCTTCCTGAATTTTGAGGAGCATAGCACAAAAGGGAAGCCAAGGCAAAGGGTGATAAAATGTCACAAACTATGTTGACTGGTTAAAGGTTTATTTGCTACTGCTAGTGTAGGTTCCAGTCCAGATTTTTGAAACAAGTATAAAAGCCTTTAATACTGCCAGAAAGTCTGAAGGCAGCTTCCAAACTCTAAAGCAACTTGCTTGGAATACATAATGGTACTATCAGACAATGGGGTTCAATGGGTTTAAGGATAATTTATCAGTGAACTTCATCATAACTGTAGTTTATCAGCCATATAAGTTTATCAGCCATATTGTTGCTACAAGTTCTTTTGTTCTGCTGCTTCTATAACACTTTCTGATACATGATGTAATCTGCTTTCTTCTCAGACTATGCAAGTGGATTTGGTGGGAAATATGGTGTGCAGGCTGACAGAGTAGACAAGAGTGCTGTAGGATTTGATTATCAAGGAAAAACAGAGAAACACGAATCCCAGAAAGGTTTGTTGCTAATACAGTATCTTAGCAAGTACAAGACTGCACAAATTCTTCCTGTTTTTATATCATCATTACCACTTCATTTTTAGGAAGTTGATTGATGTGAAGAATATTTCTAGCTCTATGTTTTCTGCCTTTGTAGATGCTTATGGAATAGAAGATACTAAAAAAGGAAGTTCAGTGTATATGCAAATACAAACCTAATCACTACACAATCCATTTGACTTTCAACAGCATATAATAGCATATAGTCCTGATGTAACACTAGCTCGAAAAATAATTAGCCTATTTTACTGATAATTTCTGTATTTAAGGATACTTTTTATGTATTGTGCTTTCATTTGACAAAAATGATTTAATCTGTACTATTATGAATGACTATATTTTTTGCTCCTATCTCCAGATTATTCTAAAGGTTTTGGTGGTAAATATGGTGTGGACAAAGAGAAAGTGGATAAAAGTGCTGTTGGCTTTGAATACCAAGGCAAAACTGAAAAACATGAATCACAGAAAGGTTTTTACTTTAATTTTATTCCATGAAATTATATGAGTTAACCTTCTTTAAACCTGGAATTGTAATATATATTGAAGTATTTCAAGTCTTCGAACTATATTTTTTGAAAATCCTTCTTCCTTCTTTTTGTCATAAAAAATATATTAAAGAGATTGTTCATTATTATAACCTGCCTCTCCATTTAAAAAAATTCTCCCAAGATGATTTAAAATAATAAAATCCAAAGTCAGTTGCTTAAGTAGGGCTTGTAAGATAATGAAAAACATTCTAAAACAAGGAACTTTTCAGCTATCTTCATGATAAATCAGAGTCTTCATTTATTCTGTATATTTCAGACTGATACTTTACTGTCTGGTAAAAAAGATGGACTGTATATTTCATAATTTGATGTCGGAAATGCCTTTTGGTTTTTGACTTCTAGCATAAACAGCAGCCACTAACAAGGTTTGATTGCTTTGATGAACTAAAATCTTCCTTTATGTATTATTGATTTAAATTGAATAATTAGCTGCATTAAGACATACTAAACCATGGTTTGTAAAATAAACCATAGTCAATCTTGCAGACATAGGCACTATGGTTTGATAATAAGATAATTCTTGTTTTTTTTCTCTCCCTCCCTTTTTTAATGCGCATCTGCCTTGAATTTCTGTAATTGGACAGAGATTTGAATAGGACACAAAAACAAATTAAGCCAGGAAATCACAAGCATGACTTGCATATCATGTTCAATCTCTATTACAATCATTAAGCCACTAGTGCACCATAGTTTCAGATAATGGTTGTCTGCCTAAAGCATCCTATGATTTATTCATTGATTCCATTCACTCGCCATTGATTCTATTCATTTATATGTAACCAAGCAATTACTTTGTAAATGTGTTTTAATTATGCTTTTGAATATGTGAGGTTTTGTTGTTTTACATGTATTGATCACCTTAATTTCACTATTTAGTGGAAAATCAAAATATAAATTAATTATATCATCTAAATACAGTGGTGCCTCACAAGACGAGACTAATCTGTTCCGGAAGAATGCTCTTAGCGCGTAATGCTCTTAAAGCGAAATGAGGTTTCCCATTGAAAACAA
>JANHZU010004927.1:0-11327 GCA_032468055.1 Acrochordus granulatus | reverse complement strand
CCTCCCCTTCCCTTCCCAGCAGATAGGGTGGGAGAGGATGTGAGGGATTGCAGAAGTGGCCAGGAAGCTGCCAGGAAACATAGAAAATGAGGATCATTTTCTATTTATATTATAGAAATATAATAAATCATCTGACTGCCACAGCACAGCAGTAGCACTGAAGTAGCAGCAGTCTGACATTGCTGAAGCAGCCACCAAATTTCATTCCCTTGGGAGACATAGGTCCTGGCATTCTATAAGTTAGCCTTTTTGAAGTACCTTTGTAAGCCAGGTTTTGCCCTCTGAGTGTTTCGCCCTATTGAAGGTTGAAAAGTATCAAACAGCCACAAGATCAATACAGTACTACATATAGTACTATATAGATAGATTTAATTTAAGCTTTCAGCAGATGCAACATTTTGTGGCATGTTTCTATCAGGAAGTTGGGTTACTCTCCTTAGCAGCTTGTGATCTTTTTTAAATACAAATAATTGGTAGTCTGACTAATACAGTAAATAATTAGTCTGAATTTTGAGAACAAATTGTTTTTGGAATTGTTTCTGAAAATTCATGAAAACATGGTTTATGGAGTAATGGTTTTCATATCATGAACATTACAGCAAATACCAAAACAAGCAACATCAGAGCCAACTTTGAAAATCTCGCGAAGGAGAAAGAACAAGACGACAGAAGAAAGGCAGAAATTGAAAAAGCTCAGCGGATGGCCAAGGACAAACAGGAGCAAGAAGATGCTAGGAGAGCACTAGAAGTTGGTGAAATTCATACTTTGTCTTTTTATCTCACCATTTTTGCTACTCTTCCCACCTCCTTTGAGAGATTACCTTTGAGATTTGAGTTGAATGCCTGGCAAAGTGTTGAGGTAGATTTACTGAAAAATACGGAAAGAATGTGCAAGATTTGTGGAGGGGAGGGGAATATATCTTTTCAATAATAATCTTGGTGCTTGAAAAATAACAAGGCAGTGTTACTATTGTTATAGACTTAACACCTTTTATGTATTTGTGTACTGAGCTTCAGAAAAATGACATTTCAATCAAAGAGAAAGGCAACCTGATAGTGCTATATTTGGCTTTAATGAAGAAACATTTTAGATTATTGCTCCTCAATGGCTACCTCTTTATAATGCATTTAAGACATGAAAGGCATCCTACAACTAATCTGAGGAAAATTGCAGGCAACCTTTCCCAGCATGGATCTGTCTTGCACCACCCACACTGTCTATTTGAGACATTAATGTAAAAGGAATTGCCTGTCTGCTATATAACACATGCACTCTGTGAAACACAATGTACAAATACTGTAATGGCTTAATTCACCTCACACAATCACAATGCAAGATATCAGAACAGTCCCTAATATTACAAATGGAAAATAGTCCTCAGCTCTGAAGTCAAGAAGACAGAAAGAAGATTTATAGACTTGATTCATATAATTTTTACACATATTTATCTATTGCATTGTCTTCCCATCCAAGAGGATGGGTCCATGGGCATTATCAATACTTAAATGCATGGTGTTCCATGAACATATGTTAAATACACGTAGTCCTTGACTTATGACACAACAGAATGGAATTTTGGTTGCCAAGTGATGTATTATTAGAGCCATCATGTGACTGGATCTGATTCTCTTACCATTTTTACCATTGTCATTAAGTGAATCACTGCAGTTGTTAAGCAAATCAGTAAATCCATCTTCCCCAATTGACTTTGCTTGTCAGAAGCCAGCTGGTAAGGCCACAAATCACAATCACATGATTGCAAGATGCTGCAGTCATCATAAATGCAAGTTTGTTGCCAAGCACCTAAATTGCAATCACATGACTGTGGGGATGGTGTGATGGTTGTAGCTTTGAGACCATCATAACTTTAAATCATCGTTAAATTAATAACCATAAGTCGAAGTCTACTTGTATGAGCTTGAAATTTGATTTTTGATTAAGAGCAAAGCAACACAACAACCTTGGTTTCAGAAAAAAGAGAAGATACTCCCAATGCAATTACGTTTTATGGAATCCTAAAAAAAAGTTATGTGGAGGAAGAAATCATGAACCATCTTTTTCTGACTAAATTGGGATAGAAAGCCCCAATAATGGCATCTTATAACCAACCTAAGTATCAGTAAGAAGCCATGAAAATGTCATAGTACGAATAACACAAATTATAATTATTCCCTCACCTCCCACACACATACTTTATTTCTGTAATTTTCAAAGTGGTATCCTTGCTTCAGATATTACTCCTTGCCACTGCAATCTCATCATGAAGAACTGAAAATCGTTTGAATCAATACCCCATGTGATCATAATCCATGGTAGTAGTTCCTGTATTTTGGCTGCTTTCAGTGTTAGCCTTGATAAGTATTTAAACTGTGTAATAGTTTTTGCAAATTATACTTGATTTCTTTTTTTGATAAGGAGAAAGCCAAATCCAAGAAACAGAGTCCTCCTGAATCTCCAGTTCTACAATCAGTGGAAGAAAAAGTGCCATCAAATGCAGTCTGTGAGGTTGGTTTAGTAATTTCAATGTCAGCAGCTTTTTTCCAGTGCATTTTGTTTAGCATATAAATTGTAGTCCCTTCTTCCAATGAAATAATAAACTGAGCTAGTAAATCCATTTTCACTGACTGCTCTGAAATTTCTTGTGAATTAGAAAAGCTACAATGATTGTTAGATAATTTAATTGTGTAACATGTCAGTTATTTATATCTGGCTTGTCTGGTTATATATAACAATATGATAGAGAAGTCCATAATGTAGTGTTGTTACTTTGTGTGTGCGCCAAGATGTGGGATATGAGGTGAGAGACAATAGGAGAGACCATTCTGAGCTTTCAGATGTGCTGCCAATCAAGTTAGGTGCTCCTGTATGAAATGTGCAAGCCATCTCTATTAGGTTATTTATTTATTACACTATTGTATCGACTGCCCCACTGTAACTCAAAAAGTTCATTCCATAAAACCAAGAATAATTACTAGCTAAACATTTGCTAGGCAGGCCAAGAAACATTTGCCTTCAAGTGCTCTGCAGCCCATTCTGGTCTTGGGTACCTTCATATAGATTGAAGGCAGACCCAGAGTCTTATTGACTGCTCCAGTCCATTCACATGGGGTGGGGGATCTCAGTAAACATATTTTGCAGACCCAATTTGAACATTCCACAGTCTCCGTAACAGTTTTCTGGGTGGGCCAAGTTGGCCTCCAAAATGGCCAAACAGTAATTTTTAAGGAGACAGAAGGGGAGAACTATGGAAAGTAGTTGTAATGTTAAATTATATTTAAAGTTAATAAATGTTACATTACAGATGAAATCAAATGTAGTTTTTTATCCCAGCCACTATTTTTTGGAGAACTGTATGGCACCCTACTATTATGCTTAATAGATCACAGTGGATAATGTTCATAATCATATTTATTGAAGAATGGTGAATTGCAAGATGAAATACCATAGAAGTGTAGTAGTGCTCACTTCAGCAGCAGCAGGGAACTTCTTGATAAGTTCTTCTTGATGCCTTGTGTAATGCTTGCTTTAATTTATGTAGGATGCTGCTTCCTTCAAATCCAGTTATAAGAGCTCCAATGCAAATCTTTCAAATGTGCACGAGCCAGAAAATGACAGCAAAGCTGAAGAATCTGACTATCAAGAAGCAGTTAGTCAGAGAGAGCCAACCTATGAATCGGGAATTGTATATGAAGAGGCTGCAGTAAGAAATCAATATCAAGCAGGTTAGACAGATTATTTTCTCACTTCTGAATCTTTGGGTAACTCTGTATTATTCTTGGAAGTGATCACATGCATCTGGCCAGTATAAGAGAAAGTCTGCATACTGTGTTAAAAACTGCTTGGAGGATAGGCAAGATGTAAGAAGCGAAATAGGCTGAAAATAAGAAAAACTTGTTTATTGCCAGACTTTCACTTGGTTGCAGGGCTCCATATAATGAATCATTGCTTCTGGAATAGTTAGCAAACTAGCACAAACTAATATTGGAAAGTAAGCCTGTCAAGGATCATGGAACTTAACAAAGAGTAAATTTTTTTGGACCAGTTTAACTTTAGGAGTTTCTAAATGAGTGCAGTAAAAATGGCTAATGTTATATTGATGACTCTCAGGCCTTCATCCTAACTGTACAGTTAAGGAGATCTTCATAAGTGCCAGACCACGTACAGATAGATGATTTCAAAGTCCTATAGTGATATCTCTTTTTTCTTTAGATGAAACTACTTACGAATATGAAAATGATCTTGGAATAACAGCTATAGCCCTTTATGATTACCAGGCTGGTAAGTAATACAGTAGCTAGTTTTATAGATCTAGTTCAGAACATACTTAGGGCTCTGATTTCCAAAGAATTAGCTGTATTTATTCAGTGAGCTAAAGGTCTCCAATCACTCAAATAGCTCTTTCTGGGTTTTCTGGAATAATAATAGTGGTAGCAGTAGCAATAATGGCACCATTTGTCTTTGGGGTATGCTGAATATATCCTCCTAGACTACTTGCTAATTGAAGCTTTAAAAAATGTATTTAATTGCTGAGTCCTGTCCATTCATCAGTCTTTCATTACGCGATTTCTATAGAATTTTTCTACAGATAGTCCTCAGTTTATACCATTTGAAGTTAAAATGGCACTGAAAAAAGTGACTTACAACTGGCCCTCTCATGACTGTCAGCATTCAATGGTCATGTGATCAAAATTTGGGCATTTATTTATGACAGTTGTAACATATCGAAGTCATGTGATCAGCATTAGAGACTTTCCTACTGGTTTCCAACAAGCAAATTCAGTGAGGGAAGTCAGATTCACTTAATAGCCAATGATTCATTTAACAACTTCATTGGTTCACTTAACAGCCATGGGAAAAAAGTTGTAAAATTGGGTGTGATTCATGGTTGCCTTGTTTAGTAATAAAAATTCTGGTCCAAATTGTGGTTGTAAGTCAAGGACTATCTGTATAAAATAAGGTACAAAATGGCTCTTGAAGAAACTGCTATCTGGGTATATAGATTCCCTCAGGGTCACGTGTTAGAAGTTGTGCATGTGAATATGCAAATTACAGAGAAGGCTTCTTTGAGTAAGAAGGATTCAACATTGTTCAAGCAGCATTACTCTCATTTTTCTGACTTGTGCCTTCACTACTGATACCTGATATTATCAGATCACAGCCTCTCAGCAAAAGGACTGACAGAATCTTTCTCCTCCTGTACTTTTTAAACCACAGCCTACCTGGAAGGAGGTGATGATAAGCTCTGACTTTTGGGTGTTGGATAAAGTTAAAACTTACGATGTTTCTGGTCTGTTTCTCAGCATAATTCATAGTGTTGGTTGTGAAATATAAAAGTGTACCTTGTTTGAGACTGTCTGAAAACATGATTTTCCTTTTGAGCCAGGCTGGTCTGTGACATTCCTTGGTGCAGACTGTCCTGTAATCACGGAGGCAGAATCCTGAGAAAGGGGGACATTTCCTGTGACTCGTCCCAAACTCTGAAATTCCCTGTTAATATAGGCAAGAGTTGTTCTGTGGGGCTTGTTCTACTGTCCATGAGCAAACAACATGCTTTTTAATTCACAACAATCTAAGCTATTACACTGCAAGATTAGTTTTCTGTCTAATGGGGATAATTTATTTTGGTTCAGGTGTCTCTCTGGGTTTTGCTTAGCTTTGAAATTATTTTGTTCGTTCCGTTACTTGATGGTTAGTTCTGGGGTGGGGTGGGAGTTGAAACATAGGATGTAGGCATAGAAAAATAAAATCTGATCTGACCCGACCTGAAGTTTCAAAGTCCATCTGCTAACCTGGGAATCATTTCTGTTTTTTTCTACAGCTGGGGATGATGAGATTTCCTTTGATCCAGACGATATCATTACCAACATTGAAATGATAGATGATGGCTGGTGGAGAGGAGTCTGCAAAGGCAGATATGGGCTGTTCCCAGCTAATTATGTTGAGTTGAGACAATAGAAACTGATGTTTACCATTTATGCCTTAATACCATGATCATTCATCTGATTTATTACACTACAAATCATGTGGGGCTTTCTTGGTGCAGGAGAGATGGATTAGAAGGATCTATTCATACTGCTTTTATATTTAAAATATTTTGCTGATGCTTTTATAAATGTTTATGGGTCCAGAAATTGCTAATATATTGTCTTTATGTTCCCCTGCAGCCTGTTGTCATACTTTTTAATGCATTTTGAAAAAGTTTTCCTTGATTTTTTTTTGCCAAATTGGTGATTATTTTTCCCCATAGGAGTTTTTAGCTCTGACGGTAGTACGTTTCATTTGTACTGTACAAATTATATCCAGCTATTCTTGTACTGAACATGGTCTGTTTTCCAGCTCCAAGATGTTTGTATCATATTTCCATTTACCAGGAACATGGCAAGTGTGGATAGAGGAAAATTCTAGCTGGCTTGCAATTGGTGGCAAATATACATGGAAAAGTTACTCTATATTAATCTGGGAAACAATCCAGTACAGAAACCATTTTTTTCCATATTCTTGGGAAGTGCACAATCCAGTCAAAAGCTCTGTTGTTCAACGTTAGTGGAACTTTTCCAGAAGTTCTGATAAGGACCTGGTGTAAGCCTCACCTGGCTTTGCAATGTAAGTTTCGTTATGCTGCTTTTTCTCATATGCACCTAGAACACTGTGAAATTTTTAGTCTTGAAGATACGAAGTTTCCATTACATGCCCTCTCTCACTGTCTAGCCTGTCACCTTGATGATAAAACAGGCAGTAGTGAATATATAGCATTAATTCCATGTAGTATGATTTGCAAGGAGAACAGTGGGATAAGGTAGTAATAAATCTGTTTTGCAGTTATATTTCAGTAAAGGAATCCTGGTCTTTATGAGTATGTTAAAACCTTGGAAGAAATTGCTACTTTTAAACAATGTATAGAAATCTCATTTTACATATTCAGCTGTGACTGCTTGTAACACTCGAATAAACTATAACGATTTCTGTCTTTTGCCAAATGTTATGCTCAATTTCTTGTCATGACTTCAGTAAAATAAATGGAGTATTGATTTTAACCACATAAGCATCCCTACCAAAGACAGTACTTAAGTGTTTTCAGTGTTTCTTGTTCATTTCTGTTTGGAAAGAGAAATTCAGGGATGGTCAAGGAAAGAAATGAATTTTAAAAAGTGAGCAATTAAGTAAAAAAAAATCAAATGGTAATATGCAGTGTATCTAAGACAACATGGGATCTAGAAAGATCTTGGATGGGATTGGCTACTTGGACAATCTCTAAGAAGAATGTAATTTTTATCTTTCATTATGTTTCCCACTGGTTCCTTTCTTTCTCATAATCACCTTAATAATAATATGTTAAGTGGACATGGATTTTATATGCCGTTTATCTTTCCTGGTTGGCGTAGGACAGCAAATAGGCTATATGATTCCTGATTACTTTCATTTTTCTTTTGTAAATTAAATATTCAAATAAACTTTTGGAACCATTTTCACAGGGTATTTTTTTTGTCTGAACTATTCTAAGGTCTTCCAAAAGTTTTTTGTGTTCCCACTGCAAAATTGATTTGCAGAGCTTTCCATGGTTCAGCTTTTTTGATGGAAGATGCCATCCAAATGCATGAAATCCAGAACTTAACTGTGCTTGTATTGCTTGTATTCTCTGTTATATTAAAGGGCCTTGTTGCGTTAATTTGAAAGTACAGTTGTCTGTTACCTAGACTTGGCAGCTCATGTATGGAATTAATCTACTATGTCACACCTGTCACAGTTCCAATTGGAATCAAAAGCTATTTGGAACCCAGAATATATACTCTAAAATGACAGTCATCTTTAAACCTAGGTGCTACTTCTGGGATACTCAGTGGAAATGGCTGGGGCAATTTACAGGAGAGTTGCAAGGTGATAAGTAGGTACCACCTTTGGTGAGAAAGGTAATGTTCTGTGAGCCTCGGTATATAGTCATGCCAGTCACATGACCACAGAAGTGTCATTAAACAATGCTGGCTCTTCAGCTATGAAACATGAATACCACTCCCTACAGTCAGACACAACTGGTAGGGGAAACCTTTATCTTTGTTGCTTCTGGGCTACTCAGAGGGAATGGCTGGGGACAATTTGCAGGAGAGAAATGCCAAAAAACAAACATCCTTGCAAGCTTCTTTCTAACCAATGATTCTAAATACATGCTCCATAGAAAATCATAGGAATACTGGCTACAGTCTCTTGAATTCTTACTTGTTCTTACTTCTTAAGATAAATATATTCTACTTACCAGATTATTTTGTCTTGATGTGGCCTTTCCAGAATAAAACTCTGGAAATCTCCCAGGTATGCTCCACAATCCAATTAAGATTGTGAATTAAGGTGGAAGAAACTAGTTCTCAGAAATTATTGTAGCAACTTCCTCTGCTATTTGTGTCCTGCCACAATTGCTTTTTCACCCTGAGAAATAGCGGAATAAATATATGAATGTTTCAGTATGCTGAAGATAAACTAGAAAGTATCTCGCAGTTTTTTACACTGGAATATATTGAAATAGCCTAATTTTGGCACTTTATTTAAAAAAGTGCAGTGAATTGAAAAAGATTGCTCCTTTGGACAATATAGTGGTGCCTCATAAGATGAGACTAATCTGTTCCGGAAGAACGCTCTTAGTGCGAAATGCTCAAATATTTCAAAGCAAAACGAGGTTTCCCATTGAAAACAATAGACAATCGGACAATCCGTTCCATGCCCCCAAAAATATTCACCAAAAAATCATTTTCAGTGGAATTTGATGTAGAAATGATTGTCCCTAACATCTGAAACAAGTAACCATGATTAACACACCGGCACTTACGGACCTGCTTCGAGGCAGCTTCTGGCCTCGGCTGCTGCTTGCTGGCTCAGAGGATTCACTGCTGTCACTTTAAAAGGGCCTTTTCCCACAGCTTTTCCAGGCATTGGCGGTTTGGAAGTGCTTCTTGCCTCCGTACTATGAGGGGAGATGCGATGGGGGATTTCTGCTTACTTTGGGCAAGGACAAGGACAATTTCTGCTTTATTTTGTCTCTGTGTGTGCGTGCGCGCTTTGAAAATATCCCGGCGCAAGGGAGGAGAGGAAGGGGAGGGGACTGTCTGGAGATTGGATGTGGAGTCTGATGTCTTGGGAGTTCCATCTCTTGAACGGCTTTCACTTAATTTACGCTGTTTATGCAACGAGAGGAGGGGCTCATTGCAATCAGGATTCTGGCAAGGTCAGTCACATGCACAGTAACGGAGTAAACTGCACGCGGCAGCATTGGTAGAATGCGTGCGCGCTTGCCACATCAGAACTCTCGTGCAAGGTTGCCATCTGCGCAATGGAGTAAAGCGCACGGTAGAGTGGCAGAACATGCGCACGCTTGTCGCGTCGGCAGAATTCTTGCGCGGGGTTGCCGCCTGTGCAACAATGGAGTAAAGCACGTGGTAGAGTGGCAGAATGCACGTGCACTTGCCCCGTCAGTAGAACTCTCGCACGGGGTTGCTGCCTGAATGAGAACTGATTCCTGACTGATGACGCGGAAGTTATTGCGCGAAGTTTGCTTGTGTGAGCCGCAGCTCATCTAGCGGAATGAATTTTATTAAATTTTTTGCTCGTCCTGCGAGTTTCACGTCTTGTGAATTACTTGCCTTGTGAGGTGCCACTGTACTTTCCTTCACATTACTAGTTCATTGAAATAGCCACCCTTCTAAACCATATAGAACTTGCTTGCTTCATCTGCAATTACATTTTGGATTCATTAGAAATTCTTCCTTCATTAATTCTCTCCACAAAAAAAATATATGTTGTTCTGCTAAACCAAGCATGTGGTTTTAGCTGGAAGGAGAGCTTAGGAGTTATCATTTATAAATTTTCTTCCATACTGCACAAAACTCAGTGGTAGAGATGTTCTAGTAAAGAAGTAAAATGCTGCAAAACAACTTTTGTCTGTGCAGACTAGTTCTAGAACTAAAATAGCTGGCATCATTTGTTGGCTAGATGGGGGAGAACAAACTTCAGCTCAACCCTGACAAGACTGAGTTGCTGTGGGCTTTAAAACATGCTGCACCCCAGTTCACAGACTTTCCATCTTTAACTCTGCCTGAGGGTGTACTTGCCCAGCCAGAGCTACTGCACATTTCAGGGTCCTCCTGGGTTCTTCTCAAAGATCAGGTGGCATATGTGGCTGGGCATTGTATATGTGTGTGCGCATGCACTTTGCTCAGGTTTTATCTTGTGCACCGGTTGTGCCCATTCCTTGCTTATGGTGATTTATGCCTTATCCAACCTCTCACTTGGATTACTGTGACTTGGTCTACATGGGGTTGCTCTTGAAGAGTATTCAGAAACTGCAGCTGGTGCAGAATGGCAACAGTGCAGGCAATTTTTGGTGCATTTTGCTTCACATACATAACACCACTGCTCGGCAAGATGCACCCAGTAGACTTCCAAATTGAATGCAAGGTGCTGGTTACTGCCTATTAAGCCTTACATAGCATGGGGCATACTTGCTGCAGGACTATCTTTTCCCCATTGTTTCTGTCTGCCCCAGAATTGGTCTAGCATGCGCTAGTCCCTCATTAAACAATGCCATCTTGCTGGACACCAAAGTCCTGCCTTTTTTGCAGCTGGCTCTATGGAATAGAATCACTCGTCTCCTCCCTCAAGTTCCAGATGGCCCTGACCCTGTTAGGCTTTCAAGGGGCTTTGCAGTCCTAGCTATTCATCCAGGCAGTTAGATGATACGGTTTTTGTTTGAGTGGTCATTGCTTAAGCAGGGAATCCTGGGTTTATAGTGTTGTTATTTTAATCTTTGTACACTGCCCAAAGACATTGCTGTAAGATGGGTGACTCCATAAATAGTATAAATATTCTACTGCAACTGTTTCTGATTTTTTTTACTCACTGAAAAAAACTGACAAGTTTACACTGAATATTTGCAACCCCTTAAAGAACTCCTTAAAGTCAACTTTTTATCTTCAGTGTTTTAAAATCTGAAAACTTTTTCAGTTTTCTTAATCTTTCCTTTTGTGACATGGATGATATAACTGATATAACTTCCATCTATTTAAATATGTCACAATCCTATGCACTGCTTATTTTGGTAAGCAAATTATAAATTAAAGCTTTTGTCTAGATTGCTCTATTCATTCACTGATTTAAACTGAAGATTTTTAATAACATGCTCAATTTGCCAATATTTTCTCAGTCCCCCTGAACATTCTACTTCCCTAAAATTGTTAGGGTTGTACTATTAAATAACTTCATTATTTAAGTACAGTGGTGCCTCACAAGACGAGATTAATCCGTTCCGGAAGAACGCTCTTAGTGCGAAATTCTCGTAAAGCGA
>JANHZU010004926.1:71414-89867 GCA_032468055.1 Acrochordus granulatus | reverse complement strand
TCTGTCCCATGACCGGGCCTGAACCCAGACTGAAAAGGGTCCAGAAAATCCGTTTCCTCCAGGATCCTCTGCAGCTGTCAGGCGACCACTTTCTCAACCACCTTGCCCAAAAAAGGCAGGTGGGAGACTGGCCGATTATATCTTGCAAACGTGACTCTGGATGGCTAACATCATTTAAAAATCAATAAAATAAAGAGAAAAAACAAGGAGCAAACAGAATCAACAGACTATGATAAATGAGGAAACCAGGATCTCACCACCTGGATTTAACTAATTTCTCAATGTTCAGGAAATTAGCCAGGTCATAATTGTTTTCTGAAAGGCTAACAGAGGTTGAACTAATCTAATTCCTAATCTCTGTATGGTGTTACAGAGGGTAGCAGCTATTACGGAAAAGGCCTACTTCCCGCAAGATGGCATTCTCTAACAGATAGGGCCTGGAGCATTCCTCTCCTGACAAATCAGATTAGACCGGTCAACAAATATGGAGAAAGCTGGCTCCTCAGGTAACTCAGCTTCATGTTCTGTAGTGTTTTACAGATGATGTCCAGGACCTTGAATTGCACCCCAAGCCTCTAATGAGCCTGGAGAGATTATGCAGAAGAGATGTAACATGAGCGTATCTACATGCATCTACAATTGGTCATCCCATCACATTCTGGATATTGCAGCTTCCAGAAAATTTCAAGGCAGCCCTATGCAGACCACATTGCAGTAAAATGGAAAGTCGTCAAAGTATGAATGATTATACTCAGGGCCTCTTCGTCCAAGAAAGGTACAGCTGCCATAACAACACAAAACTGTGCAAAACTCACCCTAGTGAGCAGCTTCATGTAGATGTTAAAAAGAAGCAGGAAGTGTGTCAAGTCCTGAGGAACCCCACACACAAGGGGACAGGGGCTAGACCTTACTTCCCCATTAACAATGACTGGAACTAACCTTGAAGGAAGGAGAACAAAAACAAGACATTGCCCCAACTCCCAGTCCTCAGAATCAGTCCAGTATACCATGATGGATGAACTGAAACTGCTGGGAGATCAAAGAGGCAAGAATAGACACATTTTCCCATCTCTCTCCCTCCAGAGATTATCCACAATCATGATCAATGCCATCTTGGCCCCATACCCAGGTTTAAAATCCTAATGAAAGGAGTTCAGATAATGTACTTTATTCTTTGTAGTTGTGGTTTGACCACTTTCTCAACAAGTTTCCTTGGAGATGGGATGAAAATTATCCATAACAGTCAGGACCTGGGATGGCTTTTTGAGGAGGTGAACCATTGCCTTTTGGGGATGTTTTTACCATTGCCCATACCTAATCACACATCATCGCCCAGAAAACTTTAGCTACATTGATGATGTTACCTAATTTGGTAATGAAATATCTGTGGGAAAACAACCAAGCTTGGAGAGCACCATGGACTCCATATCTACAATAGAGGCAGCTGAGTTCGTAATTTAAGGAGCCCTGTGCACTTTTTCAGTACTAATTAGGACCAAACTCTGCCCAGATAACCAGTCAGCCTCAGCCTCAGTCAACTCCACAGGATATGCACCATAACCAGAGTCAAACCTGGAATAATTCCAAGTGACCTTATCCACCAGATGCCTAAACTATTATTCACACCAGCCTTGTAAATCAGTCTCCAGTCTTTTTCCCCCAGAAGGGACAGGTTACTCAAAACTGTTACTGACAGACGATTACCTGAAAATTCAGAGAAGGAGTTGCATTTCCCTTCCCATGCTGTCAGGAGGCAGTAAAGATGGCTCTAGCTCATGCTCTGTTAGATTGTCTTCCAGCACTTTCTAGGTGTTTGAGAAAATATACATTGCTGGGTAGTCTCACAAAACGGATGTTTCAGTGAACAGCAGAAATCGCTGATGCTCACTTGTGATTTTTAGATTTGCAAGATTCTGTTAAAGTGGTCTTAAAATAAATTCGAATTAGCTCATCTTGTCATGTTTCCTATCTGGTCTACCTGGGAGACTGACATCAAACTTACAAGTCTGCAAATACAAATTTCCCACCATCTCTTTTTCCTGCCTGATGAGTTAGGGTGGATGCTTTCTAAATTTCTTTCTCTGCCTCTTAGCAGCTGTGGGGCCTCCCCTTTGAACTGATTATTCCCTGGGCAGTATCTCTTCCCTTATCACCTAAGATCATTCCCACATAGCATTTCACTTACAGAGACTGTTTCAGTTTTTTTTAAGAATGCCTCTGGAATCTATGTGGTGCCCAAAGATATCGTTAGGGGATAAGATTATGCTGAAATAGTAAATAATTGATAGAAATATTAAATAATTGATAAAATAAAAAATTAAGATATTGATATGTTAATGAGTAGGTTGATAGAAAGGGAATGTACAATAGGAGTAAAAAGTGAAGAAAAGTGTATAACATAACATACAAACATGCATATGTATATATAGTTTATAGTTTGATAAAACAAAAATGTATCTTATGGTAAAAATAAATTATAAGGATATAATAAGTCAATGATGTTATATGAGAGAGGGTTCGTTTCTCTTTCCCACTTTTTTTCCTTTCTTTATCTTTGTTTTGTGCTGTATTGTGATATTGTATTATTTGTTGCTATTTGTTGTTTTACTATGTATTTTAGGTTGTTTTATATTTGTTTTCCTATGTGGATGAAAATTAATAAAAAATTATAGATAAAATTATGCTGAAGTTTAGGTTTTGCTTATCAAACATATCAAAAATTTCACTGAGGTGTTTTTTTTTTGGTAATTGCACAATCTTTAATTAAATAAATAAAAACAGTGTGAAGTTTATGGTCAGATTAATGTTCACTGATACCACATTAGAGGCTCAATGTACAAATCAATATTCTGGATAGATTCCCAGATATGAGGACAGGAAAAACAGCTTAATTGAAAATAGAATATTCTATTTTCATATACAAATGTCAAGGGGAAAAAATAAATTGTTTGCTGGACATGTGAATTTTCCTATCTCTGATTGTATAGAAAGAAAGTGCTGCAGATAGCAAAATAGTTGAAGCTTCTTGAAAATTAGCATGCTAAAATAGTATTTAAGAAGTAAACTTATACATATTGGTGCATTGCATCAATAGGAGCTCTTTTGTGTGTGATGTTTTCAAATTATGCAGTTTCGTTTCATATCTCATGGCTATTGTATGTCAATAATCTTTAAAAAGTATTAGTATATTAGAACATGATATTATATGGTTATGAATGCCCAATTTTTGAGGTAACCCATAAATACAGAGATGATATATCTTTACTAAGTAGTTGGCACACTTAGAAGAGCACCAGTGCTTAGGGCACTACTTACGTTCCACCACAACTTGGCTGGATCACTTCAAAAGAATAGTGCACAACTCTTAGGGTATAGCTAAGGACTCCTTAAGGGCCCTCTAGGTATGTAATAATTCATGTTCTTAAAGACATGAAACCTCTTATATTAAAGACTGTAAGAGTTTTTAACGCACAAAACGCTAGCATCTTTAGCATGGAAGGACTAGTGTCTACCCAATGACCCAAGTAGATTGAATTCTAGAATGCTATCCACCCACTAGTTCCACACGTTCAAGCACAACTATTCTCTTGAATGCGTAGGCTCAGGAAAGTCACGGCAGTATCCCTCCCTCCAAAACCTAATTATCATAAAGCTTAATTTGACTCCAATACCATGATTTTATTTTGATTTTATTACCAAGCCCACTTTCTAGTAGCTGCAATCAGACATGGTTTCATAAAGGAATATTGTTCCTTCTTATGATAGCAGTATTCTTATGACCAACATTTTTAACATCATGAACAACAACAAAACAGATCAGCTTGATTACAGAGAAACATAAGTCTTTAAGATACTCAACTTTCGTTTCCAAAAAAATAATGTTTTGTGCTCCCCCTGCTGGCTGTGAAACAATAATTGAATCTAAAAGAATCTGCTTGTACATTTAGACAAATATTGTGAGGCTATCATCATTTGTTGTCGTTGTTGTTCAGTTGCACAGTCGCATACGACTCTTCGCAACCCCATGGACTGCATTACTCCAGGCCCCTGTCTTGCACTGCCTCCCGGAATCTTCCCAAGCTCACACCCATCACACTGACTATGCTATCTATCCATCTCATCCTCAAATTATCATTTGAGGGCATCATTATTTTCCAAAAGTGGAGTAGAAATTCCATATTGCATCATAAAAAGGAAAGGTAAAGGTTTCCCATGCCAGTCATGTCCAACTCTAGGAGATGCTGCTTATCTTCACTTCATAGCCAAAGAACCACCGTTATCCAAAGACACTACCATGGTCATGTGGCTGGCAAGACTATATGCTGAAGTGCCTGGAACATTGAACCTATGTATCTACTTGCATTTTTACATGCTTTCAAACTGCTAGGTTGGCAGGAGCTGGACAGGTAATAGGAACTCACCCCATTATGTGGTGCCTGGGTCTCAAACTTGGACTACCAACTTCCCAGCCGACAAGCCCAGCATCTCAACCGCTCATCCACCACACCCCATATATTGCATCAAAGGGAGAACATAAATATTGCTGCAGCTAGATTAGCTGAAAATAGCACTATATGTAGTGATTTCTATTCAGAGAATGGAAAAAAAAATCTGGTAGAAGATTTATAAAAAGTGTGGAGAACATTGTTAGGTTTGAAATATTTTATTTCCCCTCCCAAAAGCTTATCTGCCAACCCCCCAGCACTCACGCTGCATTCTGAAAAGAGCCAAGTCTCACACAATGGCCTCTGGACTGAACAAGTCTTCATACCCAAATCTCTCTTTACAAATCTGTCATTTGATTCTCTGAAAAACTCTATTATATTGTTTTCAAGAGCATTTCAAACAAACAAAAGTTTCGTGTTATTTCATATGTGCTGAAGACATCAGTAGTTTATCTTCTCTAACCCGAGTCCATGTAGATAAGCTGTGATCATTCATACAGCACAACTCCCAAAAGTTTTTATCAATCTGGGAAACAAAAGCATTGTCAATAAATATCTAGTAGTTCTGTGGCACAATCAAGATCCTGAAGAATCAGCTCAGGAGGCTGAGTCATAAAAGGTTGATCCTGGCAAGTAGCAATATATAGGACAGGCTACATGACAGTGCAAAGAGCCCCTTTGCTGGATTTGCCAGACTTTCTCTGTATACTTATGGTCAACTTGGAATGCCAATTAGAATAAGCCAGGGATAACTGATTAAGTGCCTTGTTCTACTTGTTCTAAACTTCTTGAACCATATTCATGGATTATAAAGGACTCTGAAAGTAAAAAGAACAAGAAATTTCTCCCCTAAAACAGAATCTGTACAATTACTTCTTCCTAATGTTTATAATCTAGATAATTTATCTAGATCAATCCTGGGATCCTAAGCACTTATGAACAGTTATAAAGTTATAAACACTTTTACCTACTGTATTTCACTCCACCCAGTTGTACCTGTGCCTGGCAATTCTTGTTTTTGCTGCCTCTTTTCCCTCACTTGGTCCTCATTTGAACATTTATTTATTTTTATTTATTTATTCATCAAATTTATACACTGCCAAACTCAAAAAATGTCTCTTGGTGGCTTACAATAAAACATAAAACAACAATATAAATAAAATATTTTGTCGTCTATCGTTCAAACAGAACTTATTTCAGTCCAGGCTTCTTAATTTCTATGATATTTTCATTCACCTTTGATATCTGCCCTATGTGCATGGATTACTCCAATAATCCCAGTCTGAGTTTTATATCTTCTAAATTTCACTAAACCTTATTCCAGAAAGTGCTATAAGATGAACTCCATAGATGTGCACTTTATACTATGCTAAAATTAGCTGTGTTCAGATTAGATCACTGCACTCTTTCTGACAACTTTGCTGCATTCCTCCTTATTGAATAAATATTCAACAAAAATGCATCTGTTTTTCTCCTTGATGTCTTTCATTCTCTAAGGGCAACAAATCAAGTATACTTTAAAACTGGCATCCCATATTGAATTGGCTGCTGGTGTTATCATCATTAAATCAAAAAGACCTATGTGAATCTCTAAGAAAATGGAGCCATGAAAAATTAACTAGTAGATTTATGGGGAACAAATCATACATCATTAACCTGATCATTCTGAAGTCAAATTGCAAGGTTAGTGGAGAAAAAAGGGTCTGTGTGAAGGATGGTTGGAGGGTTGTTCTTATTGGCAAATCCTTTAAAATTGCTCCCTGATGTTTAAGTAAATAAATAAATAAAGGTTATTGCTTTGGAAAAGTTACCCTAATGAACATCCTGGTTAAGTGCTGTTTTATGAGACACTTTTATGAATGATCCAGATCAAGAATTCAAGATCCAAATAATGAAATCTCCAGGGATGTTACGTGAGAAAAAAATTGCACTACAAACATAAACATGCAAATTTTACTCTGTATACTCTTATGTCAAATCTTTTAATGGAATTATTTTTGGCTACAGAGATGTGAAACCACAAAGAAGGATCTGGCATATGGATATAGAAATAGGAATTTGCAAATGAGGATGGGTGGGGGTTAGAAATTCTGTTTTTAAAAGGAAATAAAATGATGAATAATTATAGCTACATTATAGCATACATATGCAGAAGATTCTGTGAGAATCATGTTTGCCATAATTTGGTGCTCATCTGTACATAATGCAAAATCTAGTGACAAAATTTTGGTTTCTATTTTCTTTAGAAAATCCATGGAAATAGGCCTTTACATTTTTCTATTTGATAGGCTTCTTTATTACTCACAGGATATACTTACATAGGAGAGTTTTGAACTACATGATTGCCATAACTATTGTTGAATTTTGAAGTGATAATGATCTTAAATCTGTTAACCTATTCTGTGTAATATGCAAACAAAGTAACTCCCCCTTGTATTAGGATCTTTGTGTTAGGATACTCTAGGTAAGCAATGCTTTTTCATTATCCTAATGCCAGTTTTTGCTCTACCTTCCCTTTATCCTTGCACTGAGGAGACATTCTCTTCATGCACAGAGGATCCCTAATTCAAGCCTAAACCAAGGCCTAAACCAACAAGTACCTTGTTCTAAGCCCACTATCAACAAGTGGCATATAAAAATATTTTATGCCATTGTAGTTTGGATTAGTTGTACCTCATTATGTGTTGCCATCTTTTGCTCACAAATACTGTTATTATAGGCCAGTATAAGAAAGAGAAGAAGAAATCATCCTCTTTATTTAAACATGCTTCCCCTAAATAGGCTCAATTGCATTTTTGATGCCTTTCAATAAATAATAAATTTTTCCTGTTAGTATCAGAGATCAGGCTAGGGAGACTGAATGACCCTCAGGGTTACTCATGGTCTCCTTTATTAAAGAAAATCCCTTCACATGATTTAACACTTGGAAGTTCCTTTAGATATTGTTATTTTCAGACAAGCAAATTAGATGATGTCCTTATAATCTAGTTAGTAATATTCCAGTTACATATATGTAATATTTTTAAAGTGGGTATACATTAGAACTATGTTAGTAATAACATAGCATTTAAAATGCTTTGGGTTTGTTTGGAAAGAGGGATTTTAGAACAAGGAAGAGGATAAAGATCAGTTGGGTCTCTTTCCAGGCTCTTGCAGAATCAAATCTGAATAAATCAAATATCCTAACAAGGCTTGTGGATAGAACAAAGATAATTTGAGAATCTAAAAGTACTCAGACTTATAAGCTAAGCTTCTACAATTACCAGCCTCTAGAATTCCTATACAAAGTTCACAAAGGCTTGGGTGACTGGAAATTTTGAAAACTATAGTCAACATCTCTGGGGATGGTCCCCTGTTGGCCATCAGTTCTACCATACATTGTGATTCTGTTGGAGTTGGTATTACCTCTGAGCACAAGGCCAAGGGAGAGATGAGTAGGAGGATCTTTTCATGCTGTCCCTGGGTCTTTTCCTCATCTGGCATTTCATCCCACCTAGTCTGTAAAAGTGAGGCTTTTCTATCTTCTCGTAGTTCTAAATAAATCTAGCTTTTATATCAAATACAATAAATGTCTGCTCACACTCATTGACAGCTGGGCTAAGCCCATATTCTGCATTCAAGACAACATTTGTGTTTCTTAATGCGATGTTCTACTTAATTACTCAGTATGCTTTCACCATTCAGTTTATGTTCAGGAGCATAGCTTCTAAAAAGGGCTGCTGCTGAATTGAAATGGATAAGCAGCCACCTTATTTAAATGTGGTTATCTGATGGAGTAAAAAAAAAGAGGGCCCAAGCTCAGTCTATCATTCTTGTATACAACCTATTTGTGCAGTGGAGCTGATTTCCTTTTTCTCTAGCTGCAGAAGGACTAAAATGTAATGCCACACGCTGATTATCTATATTATGTAGATTACCTTATACATGTCATAAGGAAGAAGGGAACAAGATGTCCCTTGCCAGAAAGGCCTGCTGTGCATGGAATGAATTCCAAAATAATAATTTAAAAAATCCAGAGAGTTCAGACTTTGGCTGTTAAGTAGATTACAATACCACTTTTAATATAAGCCATTTTATTTTCAAATTATGTCCACATTTAGATACTCCAATACCTTTTAAGTACAGCACATTAGAATTAATTGCAAGACAATTCATTCACTGTTTCTTCTTCCCACTATCTTCTTAAGGGCTTCTACCCTTTGCGGAGAAGTTATGGAACATTTGTGACACACACTCAAATTAGCATGCTGTTCACATGGTGACCATGGTGTGAAGGGTATCCAAAGAAATCTAACAATTTTGGACATTCCTCCACTAAGTGAAACATGCCAAAAGGACATAATCACACAAACCCCAACCTTTCATATACATGAAGGCTGGCTAAAACTCCAGTCAGGAAGGTCTAGAAAGTTGTAAGCACCACAGGTGAGCCCTGGGTGAGTTCAAGAAAATGTCTTGTCTGAAGCAAAGGAACCTGTCTGCGCTTTTTATTTTTATTTATTTATTAAATTTATATACCACTGAACTAAAAAAAAACCCTCTAGGTAGCTTACAGTAAAAAATTATAATAAAAACAATTAAAAACAGTTTAAAAAACCCTTTTAAAATAACCAACTGGACCAAGAGGGGAGCTAAAAAATATACATGGGGAAAGAGGTGAATATTAAACCACCAACCACCTCCAAGATGATGTGTCCCCATCGGAGCCCCACGCAGCTGGAAGAGCCAGGTCTTAAGGCTCTTCTGGAAGATCATAAGGGTGGGCACAGACCTCACCTCTGGGGTCATGATGTTCCACAGGGCAGGAACCATGGCAGAAAAGGCTCTTCTTGATCCTATCAGCTGAAACTCCTGAGGGAGTTTAAAGTTCAAAACCAACACCTTGAATTACGCCTGGAAGCAGACTGGCAACCAATTGGCCCCTACAATCATCCTCACAGTGCATTCTGCACCAGATGCAGTCTCCAGATTCTCTTCAAGGATAGCCCCATGCAGAACGTATAGAACAACAAAGAGATGACAAGGGCATGAGCGACCGAGTGAAGAGAGCTCTGGTCCAGGGAAGGGATGCAAATGCAGTCGTGCAAAGGCCCTCCTAGCCGTGACTGCCACCTGCTCTTCAAACAGGAGTTGCAAGTCCAGGAGAACCCCCAGATTGTGCACCGGGTCTGTTTGGGGTAGTGCCACCCCATCCAGAGTTAAAGTTGTTGAAGTCCCAGATTCAAGGTGAATAGCTTGCAAGGTAGAACAAGTTATATTGTCTGAATCAGAATATCTTACAAACAGCTGTTCCCATTCCTGGTAGAAAAAGGCCACAAAAATAAATAGAATCATTTGATTAGAAATTTGGAGAGATGGTGTGATAAAGATGTACTGGAGAAGAAAAACCAGATTCCAGTCTACTCCAGAAATTCAGTGGATGGTTTGGAGTTAGCCACTGCCACTTAGCCCAACCTATCTCACAATGTTAATAGGATGAATTTAGATCTTCAGTTTTCTGTAGAAAAAGCCTGAGCATTAATGTGTGTACAAGTATATTGCTGTGTACACATTACAGAATGATTGACAAACGAATCTACTGCATTTTAGCACAGTATGTTGTGTGAATTAAGAAACTGGGGCTAATTAATAATAAGTATGTCCTGGGAACACAGCTCTGTTAAACAAGCTGCTCAGTCTGCAAAGTCGAGAAGTGAATTCAAGAGATATAGTTTCATTTTCTATCTCCCCCAGGTGCTGACTTTTTTTATACAATATGAAGGAGAGAGATTTTTTTAAAGGAGTCTGTTATATATCATGGTTTATCTATGCAGTGTTTTCCTACATGGATGAAATTTTTGGAGATATGAATTTGAAAAAAACATATGAGCAAAACCAATTTTGTCGATGTATAAAGCATATTGATATCCCAGATAAAAACATGAATTATTGCAATTCATTCGTGCTCATACAGACCTGGCCTCAAAGTTTTCCTCAGGTGCTCCATGCCAAACAGTACCACACAGAATTGTTTATGAATTATTCTTCTTGCAATAGCACATATTCTCAGCCAACACTTGAGCATTCTTCTATAAAATAGTTTTATCAATTTTTTATTTCAGTTTCAATAATTTATGCTTTATGACAAAACCAGATGGAGACCCACTACAAATTTTTATCTCCAGAGCAAATGGAAGACAAGTGAGTTTAGGAACTATCAACCAATTTCCATTTCCCCATAGAGCTGCGTGTGCTGATGCTTAGAACAGAAACTGATAACTGTGCCTTCTTTGCTTTAACAAAAGAAGAAAAATGAAATCTTTTCAGGTTTCAGATCTTAAATCTATAGTACTACTATCTTTTACTCATAGACTATATCTGTGTTAGTATTTAACAGTCTTTTACATCTGAAAACTCAAATATGTTTGAAACACAATTCCTCAAAAACATGAATATAAAAAAGGCATGAAAAAGACTGATCTCATTCTTAACATTTATGAGATTCATTTGGAAGGAGGAGCTCAAAACTGTTATTTTAAAACAACATTTTGAACTGTCCCCTAGTTTTAAAAATAAAATATTAAATTGTGCCTTGAAATGAACTAGAAATCAGTAGAACTTGTTCAGAACTTGTATGTAAGCAAGCCAGTTAAACCATACAGTATAAAAAAATTGAAATAAAAATTCAGAAATGTGGACTTATACTGAGCCTAGTGAATATCAGTTGTACCTAGATACAGTAATAGATTCTTTTCCATTTCCATGTAACCTTGGCAAAAATATACCAAGTAATCCATTTGTTTTAACTGTGTCCCCCCATGATGTTGCGTTCATTTTGTCTCCAAATGAGTGAATTAGGTTTAAGCCATCAATAGTTGTACTAACATTGAAGTAGCATTTTCTCTTTAGTCTGACATGGTCCAACAGCAATTGCAATATATATGAAATGCATTAGATTTTGTCATTCATTATGTTGGAGGATAGTCAGGTGATTGGCAGTGACTGTAAAAATCGGTCAAAGAGACAGAACAGAAATCAACAGTGGGGATAACAGATTTCTTTTCAGAATAATTTTCTTCTTACTGAAGGATGAGTGGAATGCAATTCAGTCTACTAGTGGTAAATGTTCTTAATCCAGGAGCTTCACTAAACTGACAAAAAACAAATGCAATCCTATACACAAAAGATTAATTCCCTTTTAGGAAATTATCTGAATGATATTATGTTTATTTGTCTTTATTCAGCACTTCCCCATGTTTAACTATAAAGAAGGGATTCATAATATGTAATAAAACAAGCCAAATTGTTGTTCTACAATGAATATGTGTTGCACTATTTAAACAGGACTTAAAATAAAGATTATAAACACAAGTTTACTTGCTGGGATCAGCTGTGGTTTCCTGTCAAGTTGCAAATCCAGGAAATATAAAATGTTATTTTGGAAAACAAATTTTAA
Organism: Acrochordus granulatus; assembly: GCA_032468055.1. Taxonomy (NCBI): domain Eukaryota; kingdom Metazoa; phylum Chordata; class Lepidosauria; order Squamata; family Acrochordidae; genus Acrochordus; species Acrochordus granulatus. The sequence goes on along the minus strand of JANHZU010004926.1, from coordinate 77,987 downwards.
TTAAAAAGAACATTTCTGAACCCTTGTTAACAATTTTAAAAAAGGAAAAAGGAAACAGGCTCAAGTGAATATGGGAAAATGTGCTGATTCAACATTGTTGACTTAATAAAAATGCCTGAATAGGATGAAATGTAACCATTATTTAGTTTACAATAAACAATATCAATGTATTTTGAGCCATGTTGCTTTTCTAAAAGAAAGGAGGCAAAAGAAGCATGACTGATAGTAAATAAACTTTTGAAATTCACTTATATTGACTTAGAATATCTCAATTATTAATGGCATTATAATTAAGATTAGGATGTTGAGCCAAGTTGATTTTTCTTTGTGACTTATTGCCAAGCATGGTTAGCCCAGTAACTTGAAGGACTGTACTGCTGATTCCATGTCATAAGAGGGGGTAAAATAGAAGGATTTTTCCTAAAATCCACTGTCATCTCCACAGTTTTGAGCATATTAATCTCTGACTTGTTTCAACTGCACCACAGGGCCAGCTGTTCAACCTCCCATCTGTACGCAGAATCATCACCATCAATAATGAGTCCAATGACTGTTGTGTCATCTGCAAACTTCAGAATTTTGATAGAGGGGTCCCCAGAGGTGCAGTCATTGGTGAAGAGGGAAAAGAGAGAGAGAGTATATCCACTTACAATTATGGGCAGCCACAGTGAGCTGGGTCAGGCTGTAGTGAAGAATGGCTGGGATGATAATGTTAAATGTTGAGCTGAAGTCCACAAAAAGAACCCATGCATAGGTCTTTGGGGAGTCAAGGTGTTGCAGGATATAATGCAGTGTCATATTGACAGCATCATCTGTTGACCTGTTTGCCTGATGGGCAAACTGAAAAAGATCCAACAGCAGATCTGTTATGATTTTCAGATGGGCCAGCACCAGCCTCTCAAATCAGTCTTCATGACGACAGAAGTTAAAGTGACAGATCTGTAGTTATTTTGTCTGCTGATGGACTTTGGAACTGGGATGATGGTACAATGTTTAAAGCAAAATGGGATGTAGCACAGCTCCAGTGATCTACTGAAAATATGTGTGAAGATAGGGGCCAATTATGCAGCACAGGATTTCTGGCAGGAAGGGATTATGTCATCTGGACCATTTTTTTTTCTGATTTTTTGTTTTTGAAGGTGACTTCAGACATCTTTTTCCAGAATCACCAGAGGTGGGGGCCAGAAGGGAATGAGGGCCCAGGAGGAGGTGAGGACCCAGGAGGAGGGATGGATGAAGTTGTAGAAGAAATATCAGCTGTTAATGTGACTGAGGTGGGGTTGTTAGCAGTAGGTGATGGTGGCTCTTTCTCAAACCTGCAATAGTACACAGTCAGGTCTTCTGCCAGTTGATGGCTTTCCTCAACAGAGGGTGATGGACTTCTGTAGCCAGTGATGTTCTGTAGGCTTCTCCACACAGAAGCAGGATACCCTGATATCTCTAGTCAGTGTGTTTCTTGCCTAGTTACACAGGATTCTATCCCTTTTCTTGTAGGCTTCTTCTCTGTCATGATAAAGCTGCCTGAGTTTCACTGTAAACTAGGGCTTATTGTTGTTATAGTTGCACAAAGTTTTGGTACACATATGCCTTCGCAAAATTACTTGTGTATGATGTCACAGTATCAGTAAGTTCATCCAAGTCTGTTGAAACAGTTGTAAAGACAGACCAATCTGTACAATCAAAGCAGGCCTGCAGCTTTAATTTTGCTTCCTCAGACCATCTCTTCTCTGTTCTGACCACAGGCTTTGAAGTTTTAAGTTTCTGTCTGTAGATTGGGATGAGGTGTATCATACACTGATTGGAGAGGCCAATGGATATGTGGAGAACAAAGAAATAAGCACCTTTTATTGTAGTACAGCAATGATCAAGTGTATTCTTGTCTCTAGTGGGGCAGCTGACATGCTGTCTATATGTGAGCAGTTTATGGATGAGATTTGTTTTGTTATAATCTCCTAAAATAATAAGTAAAGAGGCCAGATATTTTTGTTCTCTGTGAATTATAAAGTCAACTAGGTTCTGTAGTGCTCCACTAATAAAACCCTGTGGGGGAATATAGACTGCAAACAGAATGAAGGAGGCAAACTCCTGTGGAGAATAATATTGTTTACAGTTTACGAATAATATCTCTAAGTCCATCTTGCAAATTTTATCTAGCACTGTAACATCTGTACACCACTGTTCATTTATATATAAACAGATGCCCCTCCTCTTTTTTTTCCCTAGATGTCTCTGTCACCTGGGCTGCTTTGTGAATCTGAAATCTAGAATCTGTATTGCTGTATTCAAAACAGTCTTGCTGAGCTACATTTCTGTGAAGGAAAATGCTGCACAGCTTGCAAAAAATGATTTATGAGGGGCAATTCATCCATTTTATTGATTACTGAGTTCAAATTTGTTAGGTGAATGGATGGGAGTGGTGCATTAAATCCTCTCCTTTTCAGCTTTACTAGTACAACCCCACATTTTCCTTTCCTCTTTTTTCCCCCTCATGCATGCTTCTCTCTCTTCTTCCTTTTCCTCCAGCTGCTACTAAGCACTGCTGCTTCTCCGACCAAGATGTCCGCATAACCTCTCACCTCTTCTTCAAAAACAGGAGAAACAGGAGAAAAAACACTCTTAGGAATTTCCAATTTCCAGGAATTCATCTCTGGTATATGTAATCTGCAAAGAGTTACAGAGAACTATAGAATCATGACAGGAAAAACAAAGAAACAAAATACATACGAAAGCTTGCTTCACCAAGGCTGCCATCTGTGGCATCATCTTGAAGCTTTTTTGAGGCTTCTTAATTTGAGAATTAAGTTCAAAGACATTTTCTTGAGACAGTAGAAGACACCCACTTGTCACAGCTCTTTCATGCCCGTTCGCTATAAAATTCTCCCCAAAGTAAAAATCCTATATTAAATAAATGGGGACTCCATAGATTCTTACATATGCACTCTTATGAGAAACTGACTACAGTATCACATGATTAAACTAGGTGAGAAATCCTGCATATCCAGTTCTGCATGCATGTCTCCATGTAGTCAAATTCATGACTGTATGGATTAAAGACAGTGGATACCAGGGATGTCTGCAGAACGGGCTTCGAAAAAGTCAAGATGATGGCCATGACCATAAGATCAAAGCTCCACCCATTTTTAAATGTGTTGCAACATGTACAAAAAAGGGCAATAGTTTGATCACATGGTTATAGTTGCCCTTTTGAGTTTTTTGATCCCTGTAGACCTCCATCCCCATCACATTAGCATAATAGGAATTTGGCTTGATCCTAAACTCCTCTCCAAATATGTGGGTATTCACTCAATTAAGAAAAGGGAAAAAGGGAGCACTGTACAGTAGGATTGAATTTTTAAGCAAGAATCAAGCAAGTTAGCTGAAGTCTCAGCTACGAATACCCATTGAATCACTTCAGTTCAGTTATTCTCTCAGGTACACTTCACAGGCTGCAATTATGAAGAAAAATAGGAAGAGAAAGTAAAGTTTCCATTTTTAACTTCTGAAGTCACCATATATAAGTCTCATGAATAAGTAAATAAAAAGAGTTGGTTCTGGGGTCAATTATAAGACTGCCAGAAAAATCCATTACCTTGAACAAATTAATTAAGGGTAGTAGTCTTGTTTTTTTTTTTTAGAACCTTTTGCATAAGCCAATTGAACTTCATTGAATTTTAGAATTTCCAAACTTGAAGACAACCCAAGGGGACTTAAGGTTAACAAGAATAGCTTATATGGAACCTTGTTGACTAATTTATTTCCCCTTTATGTCCACAAAATGATTTGACTTCTGAACATACATAATTCTGAATATATTAGCATATTCCAGTGTGTATAAAAAAGCTGAAGAAGTTCTCAAGCTTGATCATGATTCCCTCTACTACTTAGTGGATGGTTTATTAACACTCAATAACTGAAGACAGTGTTCAGTTTAGACTTAATCATATAGTGATTTCCCAACTCTTATGATAACTATCATATACCAGGTTGGTGACAGCAATGAATATTTTAAAAGCCAAAAAAACTTATATTCAATCCCTACGCCGCTCATATGTTGAATATTTATTATAAACAAAAAATGTATTTTATGTTCTGTTAGCAAACATACAAAAAGATTTGGTATACCTTGAAAAATCAAGGTATTTATTCTTACTCTCCCTTTTGATTTCTGTGTTAGATTTGTATGCCACTGAAGTCTGTCCAGACTTTGTTTACAGGAGCAAAATAATACAGAAAAAGAAAAATTAAGATGTGGTAAATATTGTGACTAAACAAAACAATCCAACTCCAAAGCAAAAAATATGCAAAACAAAAATAACAAAATATAACATATCAATAAATACTGAATAATCACTTAAAGAGTGAATTTGGTGTAGTGGCTAAGGCACCAGGCTAGAAACCAGGAGACCTTTAGTTTGAGTCTTGCATTGGACACAAAGTTAATTGGGTGACTTTGGGCCAGTCACTTTTTCTCACCCTAAGAAGGAGGCAAGGGCAAATCACTTTGGAAAAATCTTGTCAAGAAAACTGCAGGGACTTGTTCAGGCAATCACCAAGAGTCAGTACTGACTTGAAGGCACACATGCATACATATAAAGGTAAAAGTGAGGTGCGGTGGTACAAGCGGTCAAGAGCTCGGCATGCTGGCTGGAAGGTCAGCGGCCCAAGTTCAAGACCACCTTAGCTCCCGCCAACCTAGAAGTTTGAAACTGTGCAAATGCGAGCAGATAAATAGGTATTGCCTACTCCAGCGGGAAAGGTAACAGTGTCCTTGTGCCTTTGGTGTCTCGTCATGCCAGCCACATGACCACGGAAGCATCCTCGGACGAACACTGGCTCTTTGGCTTTGAAATGGGGATGAGCATGGCACCCTAGAGTCAGTCATGACTGGCAGGGAAACCTTTACCTTACATATACACATACACAAAAAGAAACCAGTTAATTACAAAGGTGAGTGTCCTCAAAGGTCCTCTGGAAAAGCTTGTTTTCACTAGTTAATGAAAGGCCATCAGCAAAGGCACCAATCTTCCTCCCTAGGAGAATTAATTCCAAAATGCTGGTGTCATAATTGAAATATACTGCTTTCTGGCCTCTTTCTGGTTATCTAAGGGAAGGATTGCAGCACAGAAGCTGTGAAAGGGACAAATAGAGGGAACATGAATCTGCTTTTCTGCAATTTAACGTAGTGGGTTCCTGTCCTCCAATGTGCAGAGATCAAGAAGCAAGGATTTTTAGGGAAATCCCTCAGGTAATGTAAGGAATGTTTCAGTTCTCTTTGCTTATCTCATGATTCTTCCCTATTTTCCTCAAGGTAACCTCTCTAAGTGTATACACTCATCCAGTGGAAAACCTTTAACAGTCGGGAGCAGTTTGGCTCTAATCAACAGGTGGCCTAGATACAGATGACCTTGTCCATTTCCTTAGGAGTCACAGAATCAAACTCTCCCAAGCTAACCAAGAAATACTGTTCTTTCTTCACCTCAGATGGATTGGATTTAACTGCCCAGTCAGAAGCCAACTCCTACAAAATCCAAGCAATTTTATTTACTACTTGCTTTAAATGTTCTTCACAGTGGCTAAATAGATGGTCCTGTGGCCTTTCCCTCACAGAAATAATTTTTTTATCTCTATTAACTAGAAAGCTTTATGTCTTATTACCTTTGATCTTCCCTTGTTGCTTGCAAGTTAGGATGAACATTTTCTTTTCTTATTTGCCACTGTATCTTCAGTTAAATGTCTGCTTTTTTCTTTTCTCCTCAATGATGTGTCCCATAGACTACCTTGTCAAAATTCTTGAATCCACAGCTCCATAGATGAAGTTTCATTGGAGTTTCATTTCTTCTCTCTCTCCTCTGTGAGACAACTTCCCCAGCCCTTTTGAAGTCTTCAGTGTTGATTTCTTTGTGGACTCCAGGCTCTGTGCCACAGCCCCCTTTTTCTCCTCAATTGCCTACTTCTGTTTTCCATAATATTTTTGAACATCTGTTTTGTTTACTTATGATTCCTTCCAGTTACTTACTTGGGAAATCAGATTCTTAGAACCAAAGCTAATGTAATATTTTGCATAGCAAGCCTTTGTCATTTTGCACCACATTTTCCATGTCTACTGTACTGGAAAATATAAAATACTGGAAATTAAATTATTTTCCAAGTCTACTGCAACTTTAAGAATAATGTATATGTACATATGTGTATGAACCAGAACTCAGCTTCTTCTTTCAAGATGCTCTTTTTCAATGTGGTGCATATGTTAGAAAATATGACTATTGTGAATGGTCACAATTCCATTAGCGAGACAGAACTATTACTAGTTTCTAAATGCTGCAGGTAACTGTTTTTAAAAGCAAAGCAGGTTCACTGCTTAGCACTGGACTTAAATTCTATGTGTTATTAGTACTACTGTACATAGTTTAAATTTAAACAGTTACAATTGGTGGTAAAGAGTTTGCAATTATGTTAGAGATAATATTATCTCTATTATTATAGATAATAGTAATAAGATGATGGCCCAAATAATTCTAAAATAATAAGTGGATTTCCTTAGATTGTGTAAAGTGACCTTTCAAGAACCACTTT
>JANHZU010004926.1:27530-38763 GCA_032468055.1 Acrochordus granulatus | reverse complement strand
CCTCTGGCAGAGCTCTCATCTTCATAAGAGCACACAAGCCCCCCAACCACAGCAAGGTGGTGCCTCACTGGGGGGGACTTAGAGATAACTTAGCTTGAAAAAAATTCTTTGATTATATATCAAATTAATTGGGTTAATCCCAGGAATATAAATGAAATTTATCTTGCAATCATAAGATTTATTTATTTATTGCATTTCTAACCTGCCCATGTCCCTCAGAGAGGGACCCCAAGCAGTGTACGATAAGATTAAAATATAAAATGCCAACAAATAAAAATTAAAAAAAATATTTTAGAAATGAGTCAAGAGCAATTAAAAGTGTTAAAAATTGATTAATAGGTGACTTAAAGGCAAAAGAGAGCATTTCAAGGAACCAGTCATGGCTGCGCACTCTTCTGGGCTCCCCAGCCAGATTTTTACCCTTTTCAGAAGGCCAACAGGATGGGGGATCATCTTACCTCTGAGGAAGGATATTCTATAGGGTGGGGGGCAACAGCAGAGAACATCCTCCTCCTTGACCTTGCCATTAAAGTTCTTTAACTGATAGGGTCTGCAACATTCCTTCCTCTCTGCCTGACCAGGCAAAATGGGCCAATGTAATGGGATAAAGATGATTCCATTTTCTTGGGCTCCAAAATCACTGCAGATGGTGACTACAGCCATAAAATTAAAAGATGCTTATTCCTTGGGAGGAAAGTTATGGCAAATCTAGACACCATATTAAAAAATGGAGACATCACCTTGCTGACAAAGGCTGGCTAGTCAATGCTATGGTTTTCCCAGTGGTAAGGTATGGCTGTAAGAGTTGGACCATAAGGAAGGTTGAGTGCTGAAGAATTGATGCCTTTGAATTGTGGTTCTGGAGAAAACCCTCGAGAATCCCTTGGACTGCAAGGAGATCAACCTAGTCAGTCCTAAGGGAAATCAACCCTGATTGTTCATTGGAAGGACAGATATTGAAGCTGAAGCTCAAATACTTTGGCCATCTAATACAAAGAGAGGACTCATTGGAAAAGACTGTGATGCTGGAAAAGATAGATAGGAGAAGGGGATGGCAGAGGATGAGATGGTTTGATAGAATCATCGATGTAGTGGATGCGGATTTGAGCAAGCTCTGGGGAACAGTGCCTTATATTTTCTGTTTATGCCCATTTTTAAATTCTATGTTGCTAAAGAAACTAAAACATCATTCTATTGAAAAACACTATGCTACTAAAGATGGCTTTTTTGCCACTGAGTTTTAGGAGTAGGTGACAGAAAGTGTCTGGAGATAATACAAAATCCATGGGTTACCCATTCCTACAAGTTTTTATATATTACCTAATTCTTTAAGGTCAAGATACAATACCCAACAATACAACGTACAATAGTCCAACAAAATAATATCAAATACTGTACAAAAGAAAAAAATAAAAGCCCAACTAACTAAAAGACTCTGTTAGTACCCAAACCCTGAGTCTTATGAGCCTCCCTCAAGGCCACAAGATTAAGGATTCTCCAAAGTATGGGAGCAAATACTAAGAAGGTATGTGATCAGGCCCCATCTTCTTCAACTTAAGTGGCTGGGGATCCTCTGAATACCCTTTCTAAAAGAATCCAGGGTAGCCCAAATGTTACCAGCAGAGACAATTATTTTTGAAAGGAGAAAATCAAGCATGATAGGAAATGTTATGTCTCTAAATTCTTGGACAATTGCTACTGCTGGTGCACTAAATGATAAATTTCCACAGTACAAAATGCTTTCCTACAGTTGTGCCATAAAACTTATGGGCCATTTTGATCCCACCACACATCCATTTTGCTTGCCTTCTAATTCTCTATCCAGAATTATTATGAAGCTTGTTTGATGGCATACAAAATTGTCTTCTGCCCCGCACCCTTTGCCAGCCAGTTGTTACTAACTTCTTGTTATCATTGATTGTCTGTATGCCCCTCCTTTCATGCAGCATTATATATCTATAGCTCAGTATTCAAAAATAGCACCTTGTTGGCTTCCTAAGATAGGTCAGTTCAGACCATAGATCCTAAATTATATTAGCTGCAAATATGAGCCAAAATCTTTAATTTGGATGCCTATTTTAATAGTGGCTTTTTTATTTTCAAGGTAATCAGTCCTTTTCATTAGGTTTTTCATTAGATAGTAATGAAAATAGCAATTATCTAATTAATTAATTTGATAGTAACTAACCATAGTTCTATGGCTAGCTTTCTTGGAGGTAAGACCAATGAACTAAATAGGATTTAAATTTCAGTACCCATGCATGGGATAGCATTGTTACTTATCATTTGGTACAACATATAAATCATGCATGCCTTTATCAGGTACGACTGCCAATTTCAAGATAGCAATGGCTTATTTTTGTGCTTAAAAGAAAATTAAATACCTCAGCCATCAACTGTTCTCTGGAAACATTTTTTCAAACTATTCATTTAATGAAGTCAGATTTTAAGAGCTTTCCTATTCAGGATGAATGCTGTAGCTATAGCAAGAGTGGAATGACTTCTGTTTAAAATCAGAGAGTGATTTTGGAATACTATAAACAAGCTTCCATTCATTGCCAGTGGACTTATCTCCTTCTATCAAACAGAGATAGGTAACAAGTAATAGCCACATCTGTAAAAGAGTAAAAACAGTTACAGTAAATAGAAATGTAAGCAAATGCTTTTCCTTGAGCATGTGTTCACACAGCATTATCTAGGATGCATTCCTGTTGCTCAGTTTAGCTATCAATCTGTGCACTTTCAGACAAAGTGCTTCCCTCCTTCCTGCATTTAATGATGAGATTTGAAGAGAGGATGAGATGTTCCTTTTGTCTGAAGCATAGCAAGGTGCAGAGTTTGAAATGGAAATGAATGCATTAATAAGTGGCTAGCAAACTCCTTTGCATGGTACAGACTATTTCAGGGAATAAGGCTGATGAAGGGGGACAGGTGGGTGATTCTTATTTCAGATCGAAGCTAAAGATGTCTGCTTTTGGCTTTTGAAGAAGATGTCAGAGGTATTTTGTTGTCTATAGTCCAAACATATAATTTGGTTCATCTGATTCTGTATTAAGTCTTGTGGGTTCCTGCTAAAAGCATACTAGTAAGATGTATTAAAAATACAGCTTGGAGATTAATTTCAAAAGATTTCTTCTCCTTTTTTTAAGACAATGAGAGCTGGGTTATCCCAGAAGATCACAGCATGGCATAAATAGACAACAGATGCAGATAACACTGTTCCAATGCATACATGACATCCTGATATTACTTTTTAAAAATGGAAAAGGCAGAAATTTTATTTCAACATTTTCTTGATATCTCAAGCATGGTCATTTTAAAATATTGGTACTCTCACATAGGCGTTCTAAATTTCATTTCAGCATTCTTCTGTGAGATCTGAGAGCTAAAAGCACTGAAGTCTCTTGAGTCTGAATATTTCATAAGTCTTTGAAAACATAGACCTGGGATTAGGTAGGTTGTAGTACCCCTGGAAATGAGGCACGGTGATGCAAGCAGTTAAGAGCTCAGCTTGCCAGCTGGAAGGTCGGTGGCCCAAGTTCAAGACCTAGCATTGCTGTGCAGCAGGGTGAACTCCTGTTGTTCCACCTCACCTCCCGCCAACGTAGCAGTCCGAAAGCACACAAATGCAAGTAGATAAATAGCTACTGCCTACTTCAGAGGGAAAGTCAACAGTGTCCATGTGCCTTTGGCGTCTAGTCATGCTGGACACATGACCATGGAAATGTCCTCGGATGAACACTGACTCTTCGGCTTGGAAATGGAGATGAGCACTGCACTTTAGAGTTAGTCATGACTGGAAAGGTAAACTGTACCTTTTTTTAGTACCCCTGGAAGATTTTTTTGTCATGCAAGCTGTATTTTGTCTGGGGACATATTTTCTTTTCCTTTTTAATGTTTTTTTAATCTGAATTACGTAAGCTGCCTAAAGTAATTTGGGAATCAGGTAGTCTTCTAAAACTATTAACATGTATTTATTTACTTAAAATAAAATGTGCAGATGAATTGGGCGACTGCATGATTAAAAGATGGCTTACAGATTCCAGAATAAATATTGCAAACTTTCTCTTCAGTTACCTAGTAAAAGTTAAGCGTTTAACTTGTTTACCATTAACTTTGTGTCTTGATATTAATAATACAATATCTCAGATTTATCTCTTATGACATTATTCCTTTTCAGGATAACCCCAATTATGCAGAGAGCAGAAAAAGAATAAAAAGGACCTAAAAAAATGAAAGACCTGAAACAGAAAGGAGAACAAAACATGGCTAAAACTGATTTATACCAATGCTATTCAACACCATTCACTATAGACCTCTATACAGTGCTTTAGGTATCAGTTTTTATTCATTAACTTCTCACAGGTCTCCAGTTACATCATCTATATCTACCATTTTACCATATAGCAACATTTATTCCTGACAGTATCATTCATAGTATTTACTTCAGTTCTATTCTTTACTATATCATTCTAATTCCCACACAAATCTCTAAAATATTCCTGCTCTCCTTCCTTCATCCCAAATCGTTCATCACTTTTGCTCTTCATTCCTTTCATTTTTGAGAGTTGTTTAGCCCTTTTTAACCACTTCCAAAGCAATATATCAACATTTCCTCTCCCTTTTTATAATTTTAACAGTTTCTGGCTCTCTTTGATTATTTGCAACTGTCTTTTGTTTTCTATACTGTCATACCATTATTTTATCCTCATTTTGTTGTAGCAACATTTTAAAGCATTTTTTTCTCATCACAGCTTCTTTCACATCATTATTTCATCAAGCATTCTTTCTCATTCTTCTCATTAGTGTGGCTGCAGACTTTCCTATGTCACCTGGTTACATAGTTCTTTTTACTCTGTTTCAAGCAGCTTCCACATCCTGTTTTCTTACCTCCATTTTCCAATCATTCTGATGGAAGATCTGATAATAATCTTATCATAAAATTTATACTGGACTCATATTTCAAGAAGAATTTTCTCTTCTTGCAGTCATTCTACTTTCACTCTTACTGTCTTCACTTTTTTCCCATTCATTTTTTCCCCAGAATCCACTTATGACATTACTAAAAAAATTATCTGGCCCAGATTCAGAAAAACTTATCATCCTTTTTCCACCCGAGGAAAGAAATTGATCCAGTTCCTAGTTGGCAGTCATTGCCCTACAAATCCATCTCTTCAGGACCCAAATTTTTCCCAGAGGGCCAGTGACAATAAGCTTAGGTTAGGATTTTCTCAAAATAATTTGTGAAATATGTTCCTTTTCCTTTTTCTCCAGCTGTATCATTATAAAATTCACTTGTCAAATGACAAGACAGATTGTGCTTCATAATGACTCTTTTAGCTGTATAGTGAAACAGTAAAAATAAAGTCATCCAAATTTGTACCTCATTCTCCATCATGACAGTCATGAAGTCATCCAAACATGCATCTCATTCTCCATCATGAAAGTCATAGACATATAAATCTGCGTCTATTTTCTATCACGACAGTCATAAAGTCATCCAAACATGCACTTCATTCTCTATCACTAATGCTTTTCATCATAAATGATAAAACACAAAATATTTTCAGTAGAAAAGAATATATGGATTAACCACCTAGGGAATCCTACTTTCATATAATTCATAATAACCTAGATCTCACTGGCTCATATTTTGCCATACAGATTAGCTCTTTAATTCATAATTAAAACTACATTTTCATTTTTTTAATATTCCACAAAATCAGACCATCTCCATTCAGATTTGAATCTTCCCCTTTCTTTTACTTTCTTAGACACATAACAAATCTTTTTTATTTAATGTCATTCAGTCATTCATACTTTTTTAAAATATTATATAGGTTTAATGCTAATTAGCTGATGTCCTGCTGGGTAGTTTCACAGACATACAACATATAAATAAAGACATTTTTAAACATTTGATATCATTTATTAATTTATTTTTTTTACAAAATATAATGAGTCTAATATTAGGTCTAAAGTACAAATTAGCTTAAATCTTGTCTGGACAAAAACTGTCCCACTGAACAAATACTTGCCAGACTGAGACTAAAATATTCCTTCACAATTTCAGTAAGAGGTTAACAAAAATAAGATGCTGCTGAATCCCATTGATTACTATAATAACAGATCCAGCAACACCTGCCTGAAGGGGATGGATGCCTATGGGGAATAAAAACTGACATTTAAATTGGAGTTGTGTTAAATGAATACTTCACAATCAAGTTCGGTATATTGTTTTACATATTGTATCTACCCAGGGGATAGAATGGAGCCATTAGTCCTTGTTACATGCACTGAGTCTTGGAAAGTGGATTAGGCAGAGTACAGGGCTGCAAGGCATCTGCCTTTCTTCAATTATTAATTTTCTTGTTTGGTTTTCAGGAGAGGAAACTATTTAAATCTTATCCAAAATGTTTAAGCTGTAACTGTTTGATGAAGTATGTGAAGACTTTGTAGAAAAGATTTGCAAGTGAAAGAGTTTTCCTTCTCAAAAAGGAAAACCCATGGTCCAGTATTTACTTAAATAATTTCTGAATTCAAAAACAAGCAGGTAAAGGTTATCTATTATTTTCTTGCTCTCACTTTTTTCCAAAAGTGTAATAAAGATCTTTCTATAAGTGTCTTTTAGTATGTCTGCAGCTGTTATGTAACTGAATCATATCACAGTACCAATGTAGAGTGGATGCATGTAAGAGTTTCTTTTACTTCTGAGTTTCTTTCAACTGCTGAGTTGAAGACAAAATTTCAGCCATGAGAAGATGATTGTCAACAAAATATATAGGCTGTTCCTCTATGTATTCTAGTTTTAGCTGGAAAAAGGAACTAGTACTGTACATCTGAAATATTATTATTATATTTATTAAACTTGTGTGTCGCCAATCATGCAGAAGTAACTCTTGGCAGCTTACAGCCCATAAAAAGTAAAAAAAAGCAATTAATATTAAAAAAAAGTTTAAAAAATTAATCCACAATTTAATATTTAACTAAACAGGGAGGAAGCAAGCAAAACAACCATGGTAGAGGTAAGAAATCTTAGTCTATTAACCACCTCCATGATGACATCCCTCCTTTAGGACCCCAAGCTAACTGGCAGAGCCAAGTCTTCAGGGCCTTTTGAAAGGCCAAAAGGGTTGGTACCGACCTCACTTCAGGAGACAAGATGTTCCAGAGAGCAGGAGCCATGGAAGAAAAGGCTCTCCTCCTGGACCCCACCAGCCAAACTCCTTGACTGACAGGGTCCGCAGCATGCCTCTTCTATCATGTAATCATATCATATAAGATAAGATTTGGTAATCACATTTTAATACTCGAATAACTATATTTATAACAATATCATTTTTTCTTTTTGTTTTTGGCATATATTTGTTTTCCTTTTGCTATTCCTGTGTGTCTAGTTAATAGCAACTCATTGAATCAGCTGTATATATACCAGGATGCAAAACATTTTTTTCTATCTAAGTTAACACTTGGATTCTGAGAGATGTGTTGAGGGCCCTACTGTAAAAAGTAAGTAAAAGAAGAAGAAAAAGAGCACAGGGTGCAGGAATTTTATTTTTAGAACTTGTATTTACTGATTTTTTTTCTTCAGTTATGTCTCTGGCTGCTGGTCTCTAGAAAATGCTTGAAAAGTAATTTACTCCTGAACCCGGAGGTTCCATCATGAGTAGTAAAATCCCATAAAACAATCTTCTGTTACTTCAAAGGAGGGCTTGGCAACTTGCAGTCCTCCTGCTACATTTTCTATCAGCTTGGCTTAATTTTAAACTCTTCTGCAAGAGATCAGTTCAAGTTTTTTGTAAGATTCACCTAATTTCCTATAAGCTGAAATGAAGAGTTATAAAAAAAGAGGAAGATATTGTGCCCCTTACCTCCACTGTATAACTCTGACTAGCCCCAAGAAACTTAATCAGAAAAGGGATATCATTCTTTTCCAGATTTCACTAATTTTAGAGGTCATGATGAAGAAACTTCTATAAGTGTCCTTTTAGTATGTCTGCATTTGTTATTTCATCAGATAAACAGCAAAATGGTGGTGTATAAATTTGGTAAATAAAATAAAAATAATATGTGTTTTTAAACTCCACCTTTGCTGTAGCCATCCTCTTGTCATCTGGTGCTCCTTAGGGATTGTGTCAGAAATAAGTCTATGCAAATCTTTGCACTGGTGACTGAATTCAATAAACTTAAGTGAATTATCCCTCTCAAGCAGATTCATAAACTGAAGGATGCATCTGCTTTGAAACCACAAATCAAACTGAGCAGCTCTAGAATACTTCAGAGCTTTCTAAAGTTGTTACAAATTTTTCATGTTTTTCTCTTCTGAAATTGTAAGAAACTGTTTTATAAACACAACTCCATATACAGTATTGCAACTTCAAATCTATATTTGGAGATTATCAGATGGACTGTTTGCCACTAACGAGAGAAACTGGTCATTGAAATTTATCACCACATTAAACTTTCCCTATCAGAGCTTCTTTGGGATATGAAGACTAATATTGCTTTGTATTTCATTAATTTTCTCAGTTTCTTTGATATGGTGAGTTATAAATCCCAATTTTGCTTGCTCTTGTGCTAATGGGATGGTACACAGCTGTACACATGGCACACACAAACAGGAGTTTAATGCAAATCTCACTTTGACTATGAGCTTGAAATTAAACTGTCTAGCAGTGTGCTATCTTGGATCAAACCTACTTTTATATTCTGCATGACTGGCACAGATTGAAGTCTCTCACATTACAATAAGGGAATATGTGCCAAGGTTACATTTTTTCTAAACTTTTACTGCTTTTAGGAATTGTGGAGGACAAGGCCACAGGCATTGCAAGATTCTCTTTTTATGACCTGCTGTTGCTATGATATTGCATTGTATTTCACTTCATCAGCCTACTTCTGTTGTTTCAGCTAATTAAGTAGGTGGAGATTGGTCAGCAAGACACTATTTTGGGCTCTTATAATCTCAATCATCAATTTGAATCAAAATTGGGGTGGGTGGGTGCTTTTATTTAAACAGGAAAACAAAAAAGAGAAACACAACATCAGTACAAATTACATATATGACATAGGTCTCTCTCTCTCTCTGCATACATACATGCACATAGATGAGCACACATACACACACAGAAGACTTGAAATGGATGGCTAACATTAGCACCATTATTGAGAAGGCACATCAGAGGATGCAATTCCTGTGTCAGCTCAAGAAGTTCAACCTGCCTCAAGAGCTGCTGATACAGAGGAATCACTGAGTCTGTCCTTTGTACCTCTATAACTGTCTGGTTCAGTGCATGCCGCAATCAAACTCCAACGGATAGTCAGGACTGCAGAAAGAATAATTGCAGCCAGTTTGCCCTCCATGGAGGACCTGTATATTGAGAGAATCAAGAGAAGAGTGGAGAAGATATCTGCAAATCTCTCTCACCGTGGACATAATTTGGTTGAACCTCTTCCCTTTGGACGGCACTATAGGGTATTGCATAGCAAAACAGCCAGACACATGGAGAGTTTTTTCCTCGTGCTATCATTCAGCTGAATACTTGATTCATGCTATATGTCAGGACACAAAGTGCAAAGAATTCTAAATTAAACCAGAAGTACTGTCTAACGTGTATACATACTTATCCATAGATTGCAGTTCTAATTCTACACTTTACTGTTATTCCTTTTCTACTGCTGCATATTTTGGATGCCAACTTTACTGTTGAATACGTAATTTCATTTGTTTGTATCATTATTTTATTTACTGTTGTCTTGCAATTATACTGAGAGCTGCTATTCCAGAACCAAATTCCTTGCATGCCTAATCATGCTTGGCCAATAAGGTATCTGAATCTGAATCTTTTATGCTGCAGTTTCAATAAAAGATGATGATATTTTTTTATAATCATCAATATGTATAATCTATGTCTGTAAGCAAGTTGTTCATAAGTGCAAGTACCATCAGCAATGTCTTCAATTCACTGAATAACTGGGGCTATAAATTTATCTTTCAGTGCTCAGGACCTAAATTCTCAGCAATAGGAAGGATACAGAGATTCTATTTCCATTGCTCAGCCAACAATTCCTATATAATAGACATGTATTTCAAAGACTACATCATGTCAAAAAAAATGATAACCTCTGTCTGAAATGAATATATGTAATTACTTCTCTGACGTGCTGCAGTCTATGGGGTCGCAAAGAGTTGGACGTAACTGTGCAACTGAACAACAACTTCTTCTCTGAACATGACAGTTTTGGGATAACAGAAAAACATGTTCAGATGAAGTAAGTATATTATTCTCATTGCAGCTCCAATAAAATGGTAATTTACTCATTATTTTCCTATGCAAATACAATGGGGTATAATAAGTCCAACATATGCATACTGTATTTAACATGCAAACTTGAACATTTCATATAGATGTTAAGACAGTTTCCCTTTGTTAAGACAAAACATGGATCTCAGTATTTATACTTTGCCTGTCAAATTGATTTATTGATAATAAATACAGTTTTTGTAAAGACTAATTTAGTTTGTTGTGATGGTGGTGGTGGTCTCATAAGATTTTGTGACTACTTTTAATAATTTAAGTTCCTGTGAAGTTGACAATGCTCCTGTTCTAAATGGAGACCATGCAGGCTCTATCTTCTATACCTAAACAAAGGACTTCTTCCCTTAAGAAGGGCACTTCAGGTCATGTAAAGAACAATTATACTTACCACCATAACACAGAAAAAGGAGTGTGTCTTGTCTTCTTCAAAGCTCAGGGTGGGCAAACTATGGCCTTTCAGTTGTTGCTACACCAGCTTCCACTTTCTCCCCCCCACTCCTGACTATATCGACAAGAAATGCTTAGAATTATACTTCAGCAGCATCCAGAAGGCTAAGGTTCCCCATCCTTTTGACAAAGAAACCAAAACAAGAATGTCTGCCTTAAATCTGTTTTAAGTTCTGCCCTTTAATGCTGATTGGTGAAAGAAAACACTGTACATAAACCCAGAAATACTGATTGCTATAAGTGTTCTGCTTTGAGAGAATGAGAAAGAGAGAGAGAGAGAGAGAGAAGGAAGGAGGGAGGGATGAATCATGAAGTAGTTTGATTCCCATTAGGATTTTTGTTGCAGTGAGAAACATGGGCTGCTGTTTTTTGTAGATTCTTAAAGTAGTACTATCTGTCTGTCTTTCTATTATCTAACTATTGATCATAATAAATATTTTACATGATAAGTCACCCTGGATCTATTG
>JANHZU010004925.1:382984-393595 GCA_032468055.1 Acrochordus granulatus | reverse complement strand
CAGTCCAGATGCCTGTTTTTTAAACTTTGTTGCGATGCAATTACCCTGGACGAGTGAGAGTCTTCACAGACATATCTAAAAATGAGGTTTTTTTAATTCATACAATATATATAGATTAAGATGTCATAAAATGTTTTCTGCTTTTGCTGCTTCATCAGTATTTATCTAGAAATTAAACAGAACTTTACTTTGTTCAGTAACCAATAACCAATGTGCTAATTGAGAAGCACAGATATCAAATTCTGCACCAGCTGTAGCTTCCAGATGCTGTTTAAGTGCAGCTCCATATAAAGCACATTGGAGGACCTCATTCTGATATGATCCATTAAATAAGGATAGATCTCTTAGAAATTACCATAATGTCTTTGATTTATATACCATATGGTATTAATCACTGTTGTTAATTGCAGTTTATTAACATGATTTAATAATAAACTGAAATTCTTGATTTGGGACACTTGGTAGGACTTAACTAAAGTCACCTGGAAAAAGGTTACTCAGTCTTAATTTCTTAATCTCATTCCTAATTATCTTTGGTCTTATTTTACCATTTTTTCTGTTTTTCCTTCTTGATTGTATCATTAAATATCTAATAAATGAATAACAGTTGGTTCCAGTGTGGTTCCTCCAGGGGAGTCCACTGTTTACATGCCTTCACTTACTTGTAATGTCTACTCAAATGCTGAATGAGAAACATTTACATATTTGTTGCAGTCAAGTGTTCACTGTTGCTTAGAGTTCAAAGTAATACATTTTGCCAAGTAAAACTATGCAGAATGATTTTCTTGTTCCTCCTAGGTCTCTCATTTTTTAGTGCTTGGCAAACATTGTTCCCTCATTTGTATCAGCTACATACTATAAGAGTGAAAAAAAATAAATTTAATTGAGACTCTTAACAATGGAACCCTTAGAGGAGTTTATTATAAATCAAGTTGCCAGATGGAGATATAGGATTTATTATGTGTTTGGGTAACAATTTGAAAACATCAGTGCTGAACAGATGAGATATATGTATCAATCTGTTTTGCTGGTTATGGGTCAGAGAGCTGTCAAACAAATGTTATTGCAATAAAATCTTTTGCCATCCTACAGAATCCTTAATTATTTCTTGCCACACTACCACAGCTAATTAAATAAATGTTCTTTCTACAAGAAAACCCACCAAAAATGAAATAAATAAAATTCTGAATGGTAATTGTTTGTTCTTGCCAAAATGGACCACTGAGAAGAAAGGGAAGCCTAGAGAAACTCAGAATCTTTTAAACACTTTCACTAAGCACACTCGATAACCGCAGGGCACCTTGGGAAGGAAAGTAGAAAATGAAAGAAATAAAAGACAATGGAAGGAGATCAATGGAAAAGGGAAAATCTTTCAACATTGCAACAGTGTGTTGCTCCTGAATCCATTTGCATCAGCCTGTTTAGTGTCCATTTTTGATCTATGTTATTCTATTTGAGCCAACATTCCACAATAATTATTATTTGAAATGATGTAAAAGTTAAAGCTGGTATTGAAAGAACAAAAAAAATCATATTCCAATAGATTTCATACAACCATATGAATATGGTATAATAGCATTAATATGTACAATGTATCAGAAGAACAAAAGCAAATATAGATCTTTGCCTAAATCAGTTAATAATCTATCTTTGCAAAAAGGATGTAACACCAAAAAAGCATTAATTTTGCAAATGTGCATACTATGCAAAATTATATTTGACCTTCAATCGCACAGTAATGTCCAACCTTTGCAACCCCATGAAGTGAAGCATGCCAGGCCTCCCTGTCCTGTTCTCCTGGAGTCCACCCAAGTCCACGCCCATCATACTGACTATACTATCTAACCATCTCATCCTCTGCCATCCCCTTCTCCTTTTGCCTTCAAACTTTCCCAGCATGATGGTCTAATCTAATGAGTCCTCTCTTTGCATTATGTGGTCAAAGTACTTGAGCTTCAGCTTCAATATCTGTCCCCCCCGATGAATATTCAGGGTTGATTTCTGGTAGGATTGACTGGTTTGATCTCTTTGCAGTCCAAGGGACCTTCAAGAGTCTTCTCCAGCACCACAATACAAAAGCATCAATTCTTCAACACTAAGCCTTCCTTATGGTCCACTTCTCATAGCCATACATTACAACTAGGAGAACCATAGCTTGGACACAATGGATGTGGGTTTAGGCAAACTCTGGGAGACAGTGGGGGACAGGGAGGCCTGGTGTGCTGCAGTCCATGGGGTCCAAAGAGTCAGTCATGACTTAGTGACTGAACAACAACAAAATCATGTCTGATTTTTGGAGACTACCTGGATACTCCATATTGCTTTGATAAAACTTTGCAAATACCTTCCTTCTCCCCATATATTAAGATTGAAAAATCCATTATCCCAGGTCCAGACACTCTTAAAGTCACTTAATATGTTACAAAAATTTATTAAAAGTTCAATAAATGATTATTGAATTATTTTTCAGTAAAAGAAAAAGAAGTGGAACTTTAGACCATTTGATCTGAATTAATATGAAGAAAATTCTATCATAAAATAATCAGGCTTTAGGTGTTTTGAAAGAAATGCATTAGATGTCAGTAATCATGTAAAGGATAAGTTTTAGTAAATTATTCTTATTCTGTTTTTTGAAAAGGAACTTTTTTTAGTAGTCACTGAGAATTCTGTGGACATAATATACAGTGGTACCTCACAAGAAGAATAACTCACAAGACGTGAAACTCGCAGGATGAGCAAAAAAATTTAATCAAATTTATTCCGCTAGACGGGCCGCGACTCACACAAGCAAACTTTGCACAATAACTTGCGTGTTATCAGTTAGTGCACTCTGTATTTCCCGTTCAGGCTGCAACTCTGTGTGAGAGTTCTGCCGATGTGGCAAGCGCACGTGTGCGTTCTGCCGACTCTACCGTGCGCTTTACTCTATTGTTGCACAGACAGCAACCCCGCGCGAGAATTCTGCTGATGCAGCAAGCACACACGTGCGTTCTGCTGACTTTCCTCTCTCACGCAGTGTACTCCATTCCCATACGGGCGGCAGGTCGACGTTCCTGATCGCAATGAGCACCGCTCAATGAGCTCATGTGGGAATCTCACAATGGAGCTCTCCTCTCTTGCTGCATAAACAATGTAAATTAAGTGAAAGGCATTCAAGAGATAGAACTCCCGAGACTTCAGACTCCAGATTCAATCTCCAGGCAGGACCCTCCCCCTCCTCTCCTCTCCTCTCCTTCACGCCGGAATATTCTCAAAGCGCACGCGCGAACACACACACAATAAAGCAGAAATTGTCCTTGTCCTTGCCCAAAATAAAGCAGAAATTCCCCCTTGTTACATCTCTGAGGCAAGAAGCGTTTGCAATCCACCCATGATGCCCGGAAAAGCTGAGGGAAAAGGCCCTTTTAAAGTGACGGCAGCGGATCCTCCAAGCCAGCAAGCAGCAGCCAAGGCCAGAAGCTGCCTTGAAGCAGATCTGTAAGTGCTGGTTCGTTTGCTCTATTTTTGCTTTATATCATGTGTTAATTATGGTTACTCGTTTCAGATATTAGGGACAATCATTTCTACATCAAATTCCATTGAAAATTATTTTTTTGTGAATATTTTTGTGGGCATGGAACGAATCGTCCAACTTTCCATTGTTTTCAATGGGAAACCTTGTTTTGCTTTAAGAGCATTTTGCGCTAAGAGCATTCTTCCAGAATGGATTAGTCTCATCTTGTGAGGCACCACTGTATCTATATATATGATAGAGTACAGCATGATACTCTGATTAGAATGGTAAGTATGATTTCAATGACATATTTATTAACTGGATCCATACCTGGTTTGAAACTGGAATTCAAAGTGTTCAGTTGTTCCTCATCACATTGGAAATCAGTATTAAGAAGGAGGCTACAGAGTTAGATCCTAGGAATATCATATTAATGATTTAGATGAAAAACTGATTGGAATCCTATCACATTTTGGATAAAACAAAAATGGGAGGCATAATTACTTACACAATTTATTTGCTATTTGATTTCTAACCTGCTTTCCTGCTCAAATTCTTGAAAAATCCAAAAGGTTAGAGAGAGAGAACAGAATGGAATTTAACAGAGATAAAAATAAACTGTGCCTAATGTGAGGAATTGTGTATTTCAACAGTTGAGCATACCCATGTTATTAGAAGGATAGTATAACTATTTATAATACACTAAGCTTCTGTGTTCCAGGTCAATGCTGGGGCTAACCTGATCCTAATAAAGATTCAATTCATCTTTTCTTAATGGGTACCACTTTGGTGGAAGGTGGCCAGCAGTGATGGGAGCAGCGAATCGGAGCTGACCAGCAAGTCGGAGCTGGACTTGCTTGTCTCAGGGGCAGAGCAGGAACTACGGAGGATGCCCCAGATGCAAATGTTGCCAGCCAGCGGGGGAGGTGGAGTTATCTAATAAACAATATATAAATGTCGAATGCTTCTAAGTCACCAAGAGTCTTCAGAGATTGGTGGCATAGAAATGTGTTAAATAAATAAATATCTAAATGAAAAAAATCAAATTCACAGGTACAGAATGGGATACAAATTATATTAATCACATGATAAATATTAACTTTAGTTATATAACTGCAAAAAAGGCAAATATTATTTTAGGTTGCATCATTAGAACTGTATAGTAGATTCCAAATCATGTAAAGGAGCAGTTTCACTGTGCACTGCAATGGTCAGAACCACTACAAGTGTTGTCTACCATAGTTTTAGAAAGATTCAGACTAACTGGAACAGGTAGAAAGAAAGTTAACAAATATGTTCTGTGTTTTGTAGAATCAGAGGAAATTACTGTGGATATGTTTATCCTCAAGAAAAGTTGACCTAATGAGGGTAGGATAGCATGTTTTAAGTAACTAAGGAATTTCTATACTGAAGAATGTTTTGACCCCTTTCCCATCATCTTAGAGTACAGGATGTAGAATAATGGTCCAGGTATAAGAATGCAGATAAACTTCCTAAGAAGGTAAGAGCACTTTGAGCAGAAGCTAGATAGCTGTCAGCCCTATAAGACTAAGAAACCAATACCCTATAGGTCAGGACTATTTTTATTATAATGGCTAAAGTAACAGAATTTTGCAACTCTGAATAACCTTCCCCTTCCCTCACTTGACCTTCATGTGAACTAGGAAGGGACTTACAGTATCTGAAATATAGTATTTTCTCAAGTTGGAAGTTGTTCAAGAACCTCTTATCTGACTGTTGCCTTGGCATTGACTTCTGTTCTTCAAGACCATTTCTAATATCCTCTACAACAGAACCAGTCATGGATACATTATATAGATTCCTGTACTGTGCAGAACGTAAGATTCAATGTCCCTTTCAAATTTATGGGTCTATAAAAAAAAGAAGCAAGCCACAAAGTTGGCATTATATGATCTCAATCATCCTCAATAGTTTGGCAGAAAATCAGCCCTGCTGAAATAGTTGTCAATTAATTGTTCACTCAACTGTGCAACATTCACATCTGTTGCTGTAGCTTGATGGTTCATAATTTTAGCAATGAATTGAAGTCCAAAATCCTTTTCATCCACAAATGTAGCAATGCCCTAGGCATAATGTTTTATGTTTTATGAAATCATTTCAAGCTTGATTTAAACACACACTCACACAAGCTAATGGTTTACAAAAGAGAATTAGAGCTTTATAGATTTTAGACTTCATGGAAAGAAATGGAATTAACAGTTACATAAACTAATGTGAGTTTGCTGGCTGGCAAAAGTCTCATTAAAACCACATGTTGTGTTTACTTTAGAAAACAGCTGTGCCTAAGCCAAACTGCACAAAAAACTGAACTGCTTGAAGCCAGAAGTTATGGTATCCTGTACCATCTAAATGGTGAATCAGCTCCTTCTCTGATTCTTTTCATTGTGCAAATTACAAATGAGAAGGTGAAAAGCCGATCAAGTGGTTAATTTGATTGTATTGCTGCTGCCATGGGGTTTGGGTGTTGCAGTGTTTTATGTTGTGATTTTTAATGTTGTAAGCCACCCAGAATCTGTTGTGTGAGTTGGGCGACCATATAAATTTGTTTAATAAATAAGAAATAAATAAGGTTATTTCTGATCATAGGTTATTTCTTTCAGGCTTTTTATTGTCTTGGTTGCTCTTTGGACATGCTCCAATTTATTAGTTTCCTTCCTACAATGCACCCAAAAGCGATTGTACTACTTTAAATATAATCTGACCAATGCCAAAGTGAGAGGAATTGTGATTTCTCTTGATTTGTGTGTATGTGTGCACATAGAGGGATGTCTATAGGATCCTTCAACATGTGCCAGATATATGGCCATCATGAATATCAATCTAGGAGAAACAATAACTTCAATCAATTTATTTATTAAATTTATATGCTGCCAAACTTAGAAATGACTCAGAAATGATGAATTTGCTAATTTTCCCAATTAGTGATTCTCACAGCACACAATAAATATAAATGCTGAAGCCAAATGCATCTTTTGACATGCAACTAAAATAACCATGATAAATGTGGACTGGCACTGACAACACCCTACAGATTGGGAGTAGGATTGCTCTTGGCAGGTTTCAGTAGATTTTGCTGAAATGAACGAGAGCTTTGGAGGAGGCCACTGGGAGAGACAATGTTATTTTCCCACACCCATTTCCAAATTGCTGTCATTCTAGATTTATGAGATAAATTCATTCCAAAAAGACTTGCAAGGAAATGGGCTGTGTGTATGGGAGAACTGATGCAAAGTATAATTCTTTAACTCTTTTTTTGACATTTTGCCTTTACTTATTTATTGGTTTCTTTGTTAAATGCATATCTATCTTTCCTGCAAGGTAGGCTGGGCTGAGAGCGAGTGTCCCAAAGAAGGGATGGGGGAAATGATATTGCAACAATAGAACAAGCTCAGAAACATTATGCAAGAAATTCTGAAGTATCTGAAAATAAAAGTGAAAAATATAAATCACTTGCATAAAGAAATAAACTCTCACATGCGCATGCACATGCGCACACACATTGATATACACACTTTGTCTGTTTATAACTTAGGCAGTAAATAAAATTCAGATATGCTCCTGATCTATGTTTGTATATGAGCTCCATAAATACTTCTGAAAAAACATCTGGGTTTGGTTAAGATAACTGCTTAACAGATGAATCTGAAAAATGTAAACATCCACATTTATTGATATCTGAACATCCCTTACACAGTTAAGAATCATATATAGTCAAGTACAAGTGAGATTTTATGTTTTCTCAAATCCTTTTATTGTAAAATGTAAGTAGTTCTCCTTCATTAGCTCTGGGGGTGGGGTGGGGTGAAAACCTACAGGAGCATCAGGCAGAGACTTTCTCTTCTGCAAATGATCCTTAGGGCAAAACTAAATGTGAAGATGCAAAGTGAGTCACTTGGACTCATTTCATTAAAAAACAATCAGAATGCCATGTGGGGAAAAGTTTTCAACAGAATCTGGGGTAAAGCTCAGTCTGAACGCCATTTGCTCGAATATAAGAAGAACAGAAAAATAACCTTCCTCTTAGAAGTTTGAACCACCTGGCCATTGCCAATGAAGACGGGCAAGCACCATCCATGTTAGTTACAACATCATGCACATCCAGCAAATTGCTTCCTTCATGGTTCGGAATTGAACTCACAGTTTCCTGGTTCCTGCACTGATGCCTTAACCCATTACACCAAACTGGCTCCAAAGGAAGGAAAAAATCAATCTGACTTACATATTGATTTATCTGTTTTTAAAACAAGTGGATTTGCATACTACTGGGGCTGGCTCTGAGAAATATAATTTACATATCTCACCATTGTATCATTTTCTGTTAAAACAACAGAAAGTTTTGTCAAAAAATGCATAGGTCTCATCGTCAGTTTGCTTTGTGCTAAACAGAGCTCATGTTCTGAGACTGAGTGGGAGAGATTCATTTGTAATTTGATGGGCAACTGTGTGGAAATTATGTACCTGCAAAATAGACCATGAAATGTAACACATACAGCAATGTTGGGGGGAAGTTACTATTTGTCATTTTCAGAACTATTTCTGGCTTTTGAAAGCTGATTTGTCATTCTGAGAGTTTATTTCTAGATGCTGACATCCCTCAGAACAGAGACTTTGTTCCTCAAATATTTGTATAACAAGTGGTATCGTGTGTATATGTAAATATGCTAATCTGAGGATTGGTAACCCATGATCTGTAGCCCACAGAGCATATATCAATTCACATTGCATATGCAGTCCTAAGACGAACGTCTTAATCCAAGTCAAAAAATGGAAGAGGTTTATCAATACTGGTTTCATTGGGCTTTAGCATGCTTAACTTGAAGTTGGAAAATATTTTGAAAATCATCATTTTTAGCCAGCACAGCATTTTCTAGATGCAATAGACTCTGACTCCTTTGATCAGCATAACTATTAGTGAAAAAATACTGGAGTTGAAGTCCAGTATATTATATTTGAAGAACCTGAAGCTGGATAATACTAAACTAATTCAGTTCAGAATGCAGTTACAGCAACCCTGGTTGATAACCTTCCAGGTTAATCTGCTCAACGATTCAGCAAAGGGAGCTCAATGCTTTTTATGGCTTTAAAATCCAACCCTTGAATTGTGCCAAAAAAGCAACTGGCAACAAGTACTGATTTTTCAGTACAGTACAGATATAATGCAATCCTGATATCATGCATTGATTTTCAGCTTTAATTTATATATTTTCACTTTTGGTCTTATAAAGTAAGAGCTATTCATTAAACATGTCGCTAATGATATAAATCCAATTTAAAATATGTTTTTGGTTTTATATATGACAGCCACGATTACTATGTTTGCAACTAATGGCATCAGGAGACAAAATCTTTTAGACTGCATTTAGAAAATATGTAATGTATTTAGTCCAGCTTGATAAAATTATATTAGGCTGAGGATGAGAGGAACATACTTCATGGTACTTACTAATTCATTTTTAGGGCTAGCATTTGCCTAAAGACGTTAATGAATGCTACTGTTGCTCCTAAACAAGAGATTCTTCTGACAGCTCCCTAACTGTGGGTTATTATTTGCCACAATCTTTTTATTTCTGTCAAGAAAATTGAATGCCAAGTAACATTCATGGTGTGTATTTGCATGTGCATGCAGTAATCAATAGTACTTGGGGTAATGAGAATGAAACAAGGGCATTTGTGGTCAATTAGCATATGTGACTTTGTTATTCTCATCTTTTTTTTAATTGGCTTGGAGTTTTTATAAGCCCACAGAGACCAAATGCATACTTTTGCTAGATTTTGTGTGCAATGGGTGAACACACTTGAAAGGTATTCTTAATTCATTATTCCAAGAGTAATTAACTATTCTTTTTACAAACATAATGCATTTCATTATGTTTTGCTGAGAGAAAACCAAACAAACTGATAATAAGATAATGTAAACTGCTTATCATCTGATAGGAATTTAGCGGAAAGGTTGGGGAAAAGAAATCATGATGTCTTTTGTTTCTCCTGTGCAGTGTAATAATGCTATCTGAGTTAGTGATACAGTGGAAAATTGGATTGTGAGCACCTCAGTTTACAAGGTTTTTGCAAGACAAGCAAAATTTTTTAATAAACTTTAATTTGGTTAATGAGTGAAAACTCACAAGACAAGCACCGTGTGATAAGCTTGCATGGGAAATCTCACAATGGAGCTGATGGTTCTTCTCTCTCACTGCATAAAAAGCATAAATTAAGTGAAAGTCATTCAAGAGAAAGAATTTGCGAGACTTGGACTCCAGATTCTCCTTCCAAGCAATCCCCCTCTCCCTCCTCTCCTCTCTCTCATCTCCAAGCGAGACTCATCACACCAGCGAGACTCTTCTCAAAGTGAGGGAAGACTGACCCTCCATCTTCCCTGTGACTTACACACACTCACATAGCCCTCCTTGCATGGCACCATCCAGCTCATCCCCCTCCTGCCCATCTCTTCTCTCCTCTCATAGCATGGAGGCAGGTTATGATAAGAAACATTTCCAAACCATCTGGGAAAGATCCCCAGAAAGGCATTGCTGAAGGAAAAGGGAAAAGGCCATTTTGCCCTCAAGCAGTGGCAGCGGCAGCGGCAGCGGATTCTCCCAATCCAGACAAGGCTACCCACACAGCGCCGACTGAACAGCAGCTGATGGCCAGAATCTGCCTCAGAGCAGATCCATAAATTGTGGTTTATTTGTTCGATTTCAACTTTATACTGTGTATTAATCATGGTTACTTATTTCAGATACTAGGGACAATCATTTCTCCATAAAATTCCATTGAAATTATTTTTTTGAATATTTTTGGGGGCATGGAATGGATCATCTGACTTTACATTGTTTCCTACAGGAAACCTCACTTCAGTTTAAGAGCAATTCAGATTAAGGGCATTCTTCCGGAATGAATTATGCTCACAATCCAAGGTTCTACTGTATATCTAATTAAAAGGACCAGTGTGGTTTAGTGGACAGAGGTCTCAGTGACAGAGGGAAATAAATGTAGAAATAAAATATTCTTGTTGTTCAGTCACGCAGTCATGTCCGACTCTTCACGACCCCATGGACTGCATTACGCCAGGCCCCCCTGTCTTGCACTGCCTCCCGGAG